>FAUM01019958.1:0-11356 GCA_900068815.1 Heliconius wallacei | reverse complement strand
AAATTATAAAATATTTATAAAATTATTTTGTTACTTTGGTTTTTTTTTCTTAGTCTAGAAAGTCTAAATAAAGGCGGACCCGACTAGCCGCTACACTGAAATTAAAGACTATTTCAGAAATAAACAATTATATTTTAAGAAAGGTTTCTTCTCAGCCTTCAAGCATTAACTTCGGACTTCAGTTAATCAGTGCTATTAACTTCTTAAAGTTTCATTTCCTCAGTTGTGCAAGACAAAATACAGTGTTAAATTCTGCCACACAACATAACAAACAGAGAATGGTTCTTTGTATAGCCTCTACTTTTAAAGTATTAAGCAAGAAACTAAATATGTTGGTGTTATTTTACATTTGATTTATTAGAAAAAAAAACCAAGTAAAATGCGTACAATCTTTATTTATTATAAATATATAACTTATAGCCTATTTACACACATCCAAATTCAACCCCAGCCACATTCACAAGTAAAATGCATATATTATATGAATTAATGATATACACTTATATAATATTTGACTACAGTATAGCCAATATGTCAGGGACACCTTAAAGATAGGCTTTCTTAAGCTCAATGTAGACTTGGAAAGTAAAATCAAAGGTAAGAAAAATTTCCCAAACTCAAATCTTAAGATTGCAGCAGCCCTACAGCTGACTTCGGTGCAGCCACAACTCATCTACCATACTGTATAATTCTGTTATCCTTAAATTGTAAATAATTAATGAAATTTATTGGAAAATTCTAAAGAAATTATAACAATGAATCCTAGAATATAAAATAGATTAGCTAGTTAATATACGTGTACCATCCCATATATAAATGTCCAGAAAAGTACATAAGTAAAAAGGGCTCCAAAGAATCCATTTGTTAACAAACTTTGTCTTGAGACAAAATATTTATACCAGTTAGGTCCTGCTTTTATCATAAACATGATCCATAGTATGACAACTGCAAATACATAGAAAGCAAAGCCGTGAAGTCCTGTAAGACCGAGTATACCTGAAAAAAAAGCAAAAAGAATACCATTACACATTATACCATCGTAGCACAGCAGATAATTGTAGTTGTGAAAGTTGTGAGCTTAATTCTCATTTGCGGGGGTGATTTGTTTTAATTTCTCGAGCCAAATTTATTAAACAAAAAAATATGGCATTTATATTAGACCATAGAAACTGAAAAGTCATTTCAGACAACATTAGAATCTATTTAGTGGAATTGTACCAAAAACCATCATACACCAGAACTCTTTAGATTGTGGCTTATAAGTTAATTGCAAATATCAAGGAAAGAAAAAACATATTGACTCTGGTATAAAGACAAAACTCAAGTGATGTATCACTCAGCCCATCCTGCTGTATATGAGATACAATGTGAAGCTAAAAAATACTACTAAAATGTAGTAATATGTTTTTTATTTATTTCAATATTGTTAAATCAGCTTCACGTTGTATCCTGTACTGTGGCAGTGTGAACCTCATACACTACTTATTTGTCCATGCTCTTGTTAGAAGCAATTATTAGATTCATTATTCTATAAGCAATGTTTAACAATGTATTTCCTTCATTGCATATTAAGCATAGAACATTAAGGTACTATGAAATATATATTTAATATAACTCTCATAATAATGTATCTTTTAGCATAATTTATTTTTTATTATTCGATTAATGTATTTACCAGCAGTAGATCCCGACAATGCAGCCATAGAAGTCCTACAGTATTCTACAACCACGGCATTATTTCGTAGTGCAGCCTCGCTATATGCTACCGGTTCAGGTTTTGAATCTTTTCCTTTTGCGGCTGACATTTTTATTTTATTCTATTCAGTAATTCTTCTACTAAGGTTAAAATTTTAATTTTTAATTAAAAATAAACTTCCAATTCTATTAACCAAGAGGAAACGATTTTTATCATTTCATTTATGTCAACAGCATGACAATTGACAGATGACACTGACAGTGTAAGTGAATTAGAGATGCAATAATCGATATTAAAACAATGGAAGAAAATCCTAATTTTAATTTCGTTTTGTTTAACTAATATTTCATTTAAAAGACAAACAACACTCAAAATAATATATTTTTATATCATATTCAGTGTAGCGTATGTATGATATATACATTACAAAGGATTATTTAAAGTTATTCTAATGTTAACATTTTTATTACACATTGCTTATAAACCAAAATATACAATTTATATTTACAACGATCTTTTATAAACGTTTATTAATTATTTTGGAAATAATCATGAGCATTTTTTATGAATATTGGCACCGAGTACTGTATAATTGAGCTCCAAAATAAGTCATTGAGTGAATACATCGACTCAATACTTTTTTATTATTTACTTCATCAATACTTTGTGATGATAGAATTAGTCAGTGATAAATAAAAATTGTGATCCTTCAAATAAGTAAAACTATAATATAATCATATTAAATGTAAAATGTAATAAAACTTTTGGACACACTATAATATATAATATTTCCTATATTTCATGATTTAAATATCATTAAAATATTTTAATTCTTAAGTTAGATATTTGTCATTCAATTTGTGCCAATGAACTATTATACATGTGTGCGTAAATTTAAATATGTGTTAATGTTTGACACACACTACAATCTACGTTATTTCCATGGTGGTTTTCGCGGCACTAAGCGTCGTTGAACTTATTTTCTTTTTAAAGTCAAAAATCCAGTGACAATAGTTGTTTATTATTATTGTGAATTTAAGGTATTAATTATTAATGTCTTTATTCTTATCTGTAATTAATTTTGAATGCAGTGGAGTATTTTTCCCGTATTAATGATTCTGTGATGGCGCGTGGATGACGGATCTAACAGATCCCTATTCGTTGTAAATTAGGACTTTGATCAATTTATACAGAGGCGTTGCGAATTCTAAGTAAACTACCAAAACCTATACGTTTGTAAGTTTATAAAAATGTCCAAAAGTGATTTTATCACTCCCACAGTGTTGTGTAAAAATAAAAATTAAGTTTTCGATTCTATGATGTGAGTTGTATATATAGGGAGAACGTAACTTATACTTCGATTTGCTGAGAAACATGGCCATTGCAACAAAGAGCTTTTAATACATTTAAAACTATAATTTTATATAGTTTCTTAGTCTTTAAGTGATATCATAAGACATATTTAATTACTTTTTTACCGAATTTATTTAAATAACCTAATTGAGTGAACTGAGAACTTTATTTAGCTTTTTTTCCTTTCAGAACTAAGACCCAGACGTTTTTTAATGTTTTAAATGTGTTTATACAGTTTTGACGTAGCATTATCAATTTTTTAAATCAACATAGTCATGGTAATATAGGTATATTGGAGAAATTTTATTATCGATTTTTTCGATTTTGTTCTGAATGACATTGTTACTTCAATCAATAAATAATATATGAGAGTACTTCGAAATATAAAATGGAGGAATCTGAAGACAATTTGAGCTCAGAAGATATAAGATTTGATGATAGTCCGTCAATTGTCAAAGTTAAACCAAAAAAACGATCCCTAGTTGAACGAGAGTTGGAGACAAATTTAACTGCAAGAGTAACTTCTCCTGTAACTTATACAGATGCTACGAGTACCAGTCGTTATGGTCGAGCAAGGAAATTAAAAACGAATAGTGAATCTACAGAAAGTACTCCACAGCCTATTAAATCTCCAATATTAAGTCAATCTCCAAATAAAATACAATCTCCAGTTTATAAAATGCATGCTTCAAACTCTATTAGAATTGAAACTCCAAACAAATCCTTAGAAAACCAAATTGAATCTATTTATAATGAAAATATGTCATTAAGTCGTTTTGGTTCTGATGAAAAAAAGGTTCCCTCAACTAAATACCCCAAAGTGTACATACGAAAAGATTTAATACAAACTAAAGAGAAAGATGAGGAAATTGTTTTAATAAAAAACATGTTTTCACCAATGAATAGTAAAAAAAGTAATAATTTGGATTGTACTGAGAAGTATGTGACAAACAAACAAAATGGATATACAAATACAGTGTCTGTAGTAAAAACATTGGATTTTGATGGGAATAAAAAGAAAATTGATAAAAAAATGTCTAAGAATGAATTATTTGACTTAGAGGCCCTATGTGAATATCAAATTGGGGATTTAGTATGGGCACGAATGGGCACTTATCCTTTTTGGCCATGTATTATTACTAGAGATCCATTGAGTGGAATGTATGTAAGAAAGAAATGTAAGTAAATTATTATTTTATATTTATAGAAACTGGCTTTGACTTTGGCAATAAAAACTATTTAAATAAATATATAATATATTTATATGAAACAATGATTTTCTTAGGTCTATTGAAAATAATTTGACAGCTTCTCACTGTAAACTTGCATTTGGGGGTTCAATTCCCACTCCAGGGGAATTATGCATTTACATATTGTTCATTTAGTTTCAATACTCAAATGCCACATACCTAAAAAAGGGCAAAGTCTGCGGACAAAGTGTCTTAACACAGAGTTCATTTTTTTGACTTAGCACAGTTATGTTGTGTTGCTTGACATGAAAGCCTCAAAGAGTAATTATTTCTTTAATTTTATATTTACTACTTAGATTATAATTATATAAAATTAGCTAGTTAAATATAGCTATGAAATATACATAATAATGTAGTGTTATATTTTTTATTTTTCTTTATATTCTTGTATGAAATAAAATATATAATAAAATAATTTACATACATATTTTTACATACACATTATTTGTTAAATAGATTTCTTTTTATTATACATATTATAACTACTTTGAAATTGAGTAATTTAGTTTGATATAATAATTGTTAGATATTATATGTTCCACTCCACTCCACTTTGTAATATTTTTATGTTTTAGTATTTTTTGTTTTCTTTTTTTAATATTGTTTTGGTTAAAATATAGTAATGTGGAATATATTATATATATGCCATAAGGATATATGCCTAATGTACCTTGGAACTCACTGCAAATGAGATGAAATGGAGATTTCTTTATAAAAATCACAGTCTAATAAAAATATAAGATAAGATGATTTGCTCTTCCTCAATTTACTTACTAAAAACATTATTAATTAAAAGTGTGTGACTGTAAACACAAAGCTTGTGGGTTTATTATGCACTTTGAGGAATGACAACAGTGTGTCTCAACATTGAGTGATCCCAGATTCCCTCTGCCTCTCCTGGTATGTGCAGAGTATGGCATGAGGCTGAAAAAATATATACTCATACTACAGTTCTTTATTTTTTTTTTCAGTATTTGGTCGTATTGAAAGAGATGTACTACATGTAACATTTTTTGGTGACAATGGACGACGCGGCTGGATTGTGGATAATATGCTTAGGAAGTTCCTTGGCCAATTGGAGTTTGAAAATGTCAGGATGAATGTTACAACTGAGGTCAGTTTCGAAATACCTTTTTTTATAAAAAAAACTTTTTTAAATTTAAGAATAAAAAGTACATAATTAATAAATTCAGTACTTAAGTTAGTGAAGTGCATTCAGTCCGATGATTTAATAAGTTATGTTGAGGAAAATTAATAAAAGTAATAATTATCTTTTATAAAATTAATTAATAAAACTAATTATTTTCCTTGTTTTTAAATTTGCAGGCCAAGAAAAAGGATCCGAGATGGTACAGTGCCCTCTTTATATCAGAAAAAAAATTAGCACAGTGGCAAATATCAGTTGATGAAGCGGAGATGCTACTAAAAGAATCTAAACGACTTCGAATAGATATGTTAAATAGTATGCTCGAAAAATCAAGATCATCAAAAGTACCTCCTAAGCAAGAGAAAAGTAAAAGAGTTACTAGAACTAATAGTGATGTGTCTTTAAGTGAGAGTCTGTATGATACATTGTTTTCTGAACAAGATTTTAAAACTAAGGACTCAGAAAGATCCAGAAGTAAAAGTAAGAATAGGTCGTTGGATGTGTCAGACGTTGTAACAGCGTGTTTAGACAATATGGCCGCTAAGACAGGTATAACCAAAATTCAAAGGCAATCGCACATGGACAGGTGGTTGCAGAAAGCTAAATCAAAAACACCAGAAAAATCTCATATGAAATCTCAGATTAAGGGGTCAAAAAAAAAGTCCAAAGAACAACAAAAGACTTATAATTTTCGTTCATCCAGTCAAGAATTATTAGAAGTTAGTAGATTGCAGTCCTATCAAAACGAACATAACTATAGTCAAAAACATATAGATAGTACTAGCTCAATAACATGCATAGATGATGAAGAAAATACAGAAGAAACAGATTCTCTTAACAGGACAGGTCATGGTATAATATCTAAAGTTGAATCTTTATGTGAAAAAAACGAAATCAATGAAAATGATGATATGATTTTAACTGTAGTTGATAATGAAATATTTATAAGTGATGCTGGCAACATTGATAATATTGAATCGATTGATCGCGTTATTTCTGATGGCAGCAATGTTGTCGAATTACAAAATGGTGATATATTAAATAGTGTAAATAATGATAATGTGGATAGTGAAGAGCAAAATGTAGAAGTTAACATTATTAATAATAAAGTTGAAGAACTTATAGATGATAGTAATACTGATAATTGCATGGATGTTAATGAATATAATTCTAATGAAGACCAAGTAGATAATAATGATATTAATGTAACAAAGAGTGAAAATTTTATGATTAATAATGATTGTATTGTGGATGATACGAAAATGTCAGTAGATGAAGATAGTGGTGAGATTAGTAATGAAAAAGAAATAAACGAAGAGGATAATGATAATGCAGAACAAATTGATGAAAATGAACCGACTAACAATGTTATCATTAGTAAAATTGAAATAGATAATATAATGGAAAAAGATTCTGTAGAAAATGATGATATACGTAGTAATACAAATTTAGTTGAGGGGCTACATGAATCAGAAAACAAAAATGTTGTAAATAGTTATCAAAGTGATAATTTTAATACAAGTATTGATAATAAAATTGCAGAAATAATTGATAGTACAGATGCTTCGAGTATAAGTAATGATAATGTAATGGACAGACGTATATCTATAGAAAATGTCAATAGTCCAGTTGAAGAAACAATAAAAGCATCTAATTTACATATTGAGAATACTTTTTTTGAGTTTAATACGATAGAAAGTCATGCGAAAATAAAAAGTTACAATGAGTCCACTGTAGACAGTCCAGTGACAGGAGATGAATTAAAAAAATCTCGTAAATTTAAATTATCGCTAAATAAATCCATTGAAAAAAGTGATGATGCTAAAGATATAGAAGTCACTAATACCAATGGTCATTTGGATCAAAATGAACCTAATACTATGGATAATGTAGAAACATTAAGCTCTTGTCCAGTTAAATATATAGAAAGTAACAATCTTCAAAATAAATCTATGGAATCTTACCTCAATGGCGGTGCTTTAAAGGACGGAATATTTGAAGGATCTGAAAATATTAATTCGGACAAAAAAATTGCTTTAGTTATTGTGGAGCCAATTGAAATGTCATTAAATAACTCAATTACGGGTAATGATAAAATTTCTATAAAATCAATTGAATTAGTAACAGAAAACACAGCTATACAAAATGGTTTTCATGAAGAAGATGCTATATCAATAGATACTAAAACTGATAAAATATCTATAAACAGCGAACCTGTTTTAAATGATCATTCTGATAATAATGTCGATGCTGACACAAATTCTATTGAAGAAGAAGAAACGCTTGCCGACTATCGAGATAGATTGATAGCTGTGCAAATAGAAGGAAAAGAAACAACAATAAATATTGACAAAAGGGAAATACTAAGTGAATTAGATTTAGAAAATATGTCAATCAAATCTGAAGATAGAGAAGTTTCAGTTGGTAAAAGAAAACGCAAAGAAAAATTGATGGATAAGAAACAATTTTTAGATGACCCTGAATTCATAAAATATTTGCAATTGAGGCAAGACGCCGTAATGGATGAACATCCGGAACTTTCGCAAGAAGATATTACCAATTACTTATATAATACCTGGATATATGAAGAAGGATTAAAAACTGAGGCCAAAAAAGCTGATGAAATTGATCAATCTAATTTAGTTAAAGGCCTTAACCAAGATCATATGACCGTAAAAAAGATAAGAAAAAAGATTAAAGTAGAGAAAGATAAAGAAAAGGAAATATCTATCGAAAAGGAAGTAATACCAAAGGAAAAATCTAAAAGACGAATCATAAGGCCATATTACAAAGAAGATTTCTCAGATTTCGATGATGATATAGAATATTATGAAATATTTAAGACAAAGCGAAAAGAATCACCAAAAATTGAATCTGCAGAAGTTAAAACTGAAGATTTAGAAAATAAAGATTTAGAAACTGAAATAGTTAATGAAATTCCAATTGAAGTTGATGAATATGCGTCAGATGGAATAGATCAAGTGGAAAAATACTTTAATCAGTTAACTGCATCTAAACCGAATTTGTTTAAAGGACTTATAAGAGAAAAAGTTTGTGAAATTTGCGAAAAATTCGGTAATCTGCACAAATGTAAAGGCTGCCATGGTATGTTCCATTTAGACTGTATTAATAAAGTAACAGAACTAATAGACGTTTCTACACCGAGTAGAGGTAGAAAGAAAAAGAAGCGAAACAGAGGTCGAAAAGCCAAAGATGGCTGCTTAGATTCCGAAAGTCAAAGTGATGAGAAATCACAAGATGCTAATGTTTCTGAAGAATTACAAAACATGTCTTTAGAAAATGAAGAAGAATATCACATAACGGCTAACGAAGATGACTTTGAAAGTAAACTATCTGCTAAAATGAAAGAATTACTAGAAAATCAAGAAAGTGTAGAATACGATTCCTGTTCAAACGATGAACACGATTTCTCCGGTATCAATTACGGCGAATGTAAAATAATCGATGTTAAAATGAAAAAGCGAGAACAAATCGATTATTCTAATTTCAAATGTAGCAACTGTCAAAAGTATGACATTCCGATATGTTTTGTCTGTAAATACCCTATTTCACCAAAAGTTAAAGCTGCGCACAGACAGAAGTGTTCAATAGCACATTGCAATAAATATTATCACATGGAATGCTTGGACCATTGGCCTCAAACGCAATTTAATGGCGGAGAATCTAAGAGTAATAAGAAAAACGAATATTTTGAGGCGTTTTCGTGTCCCCGACACGTTTGTCATACGTGTGTGTGCGACGACCCGAGAGGCTGTAAGACGAGATTTAGTGGAGATAAGTTGGCGAGATGCGTGAGATGTCCGGCGACGTATCATACATTCACTAAATGTCTGCCCGCCGGTAGTCAAATTTTGAGCGGGTCTCATATTATATGTCCACGGCATTATGAGAATAGGTAAGAAATATTTATATTTTAATTAATTTGTAAAATTTTAATAGACTCCTGGGCGCCAAGGGAAGAAAAAGCGAAAAGTAATTAATTACAAACTCAATGCCGCGCTTTAACTGGACCGTGAAGATAAAAATATATATATTATTCACGTGCACAAACATGGATACCTAGTGTCAACACACTATATGCCCATGAAGACACTCCGTTTCTTACTTTCCGCCGAATTCTGTAGGCATTGTGTATTAAGTGGCGGAACTCTATATCGCTTTTCATTAATATGTATAATTTTAAACTTATAATTTCCACAGGCCCGGTAAAGTACCCTGTCATGTAAACACAGGATGGTGTTTCATATGTGCGTTGGGTGGATCACTTATTTGCTGTGAATATTGTCCCACGTCGTTCCACTCTGAGTGCCTTAATATTAAACCACCTGAAGGTAAGATTATTTACTTTTTCTAGCTTCCGAGTAGAAATCAAACACATAACCATCGCTGTCTCAGCGTTTATGCTCCTGCACCACGACTGCCTATAATATAGTTATTAAATATTTGTTATTAGGTGGTTACATGTGTGAAGATTGTGAGACCGGTCGCTTGCCATTGTATGGAGAAATGGTCTGGGTTAAATTGGGACATTATAGGTAAGTTATGTTATAGTATACTCAATGTTCTTTAGTTAAGTGTTAATTTTTAGTTTCTTTAAATTTATATTTACTTTTAAAAAGGCATTAGTATATATTTCTTTTAATTTTATAAGATATTTACACAAAAAAGATGTCAACAATTGATATGAAAAAAAAAACTCATTGCTTAATTTGAATATTAAATTACTTGTAATAGATAATGATAATATTTTTTCCCAAATGGGACTCAACCCCACAACCGTCGCTTTTACAGGCTGACGCTAATATATTGTTTATATTGAAAAGATTATTTCTTAATATATAATATCCGCAATTTGTGATTTTTAGATGGTGGCCAGGTATAATACTTCACCCGTCAGAAATACCTCGGAACATACTATCAGTGAAACATTCACAGGGCGAGTTTGTTGTGCGTTTCTTCGGCCAATATGATCACTATTGGGTTAATAGAGGCAGGGTGTTTCCATTTCAAGAGGGTAAGTATATTATATGCTAACTAATACAAATAACGTTAATAAACTGAACAGTTTGGTTAGTTAAACGCGCTTATCTTAGGAACTACAGATTACACTTGATTGCGTTGCACCACTGGCTATGGTTTGCCATTAATAGTTTCGAATGCAGTATAATATTTAATAGTTTTGTAATTCATGTTTTCAGGTGACTCAGGTAAAATTTCAAGTCAAAAGTCCAAAATCGACGTCGCGTTCACGATGGCAATGGAGCACGCGCAGAGAGCCTGTGAAGTATTAAAAAGTATGTACATACTTTATTTATTAATTTATAAGTGTATTTATTAGAAAATTATATTATCTTTATTATCTATTACCTTTAATTTTTTTATTGTATAATAAGAAATATACACATATATATATTTTATTCCCGTGAGTAATGTTTTGCTTGTTGCCATTTTTATTATTAAACTAGCGAACTGGGGGGCTTCGCCCGCTTTAAATATATGAATATTTATTAAAATTTATGAAATCATTGTCAGTTTAGGGGGTAATACTAATAAAACGGGAAACACGTGTTCAATGGAATATTTAAAAGAGTCTAAATTTAAAATTTTATGAAAATCGATGGTGATTTAAAGATTTTTCCACACAAACTTTCAACACCCTTATTTGCACCCTTAGTAGGTGAATTATAAAAAAACAATGAAACACGTTTTCAATGAAATATTTTCAAGAGTCTGAATTTCAAATTTAATAAAAATCCGTGCCAATTTAATTTATTTTCCATACAAACTTTCAACCCCTATTTTATCCCTTTAGGGTTAAAATTTTTCAAAATCCCTTCTTAGTGGATGTCCAGATTACGAAAAAAACATCTGTCCAAATTTAACGTTTCT
>FAUM01019297.1:0-13642 GCA_900068815.1 Heliconius wallacei | reverse complement strand
AACCGATTTACTTCAAACTTCACTAATTGCTTTGTTTTAACTCATCTTAACATTTAAAGTTTGTTTCATCAAGTTTTGAAACTTCAAAAAAAAGTTATTGTCGTTTGAATGAACTCAAGGCATTAGTTTGCCTGCGAAAATTATATAGCAATCTATATCTATATAAAGATTGCTATATTATATTCAATGGTTTAAGTCGTAATTACATACCGAACGAAGGCAAGTGGGCGAAGCCGCCGGTGGGCCGCTAGTATTAATATATATCTATATAACATTTTCTATTAGGAATCTTATTCACATAACAATGGTGACGTCCTGAAGCCTAGTCCATTATTAGGCAATGACAGTGTCAGTGTCAGTACAGTGTCTTATTGATGATTGTGGGGTTGAATCCCATTCTAGGAAGTGAATTATTTCTTATCCCCCCTTTGGCCAAGCAAAGCGCCGCGTTGAGCTCCACCACTCAACACTTTAGAATACTCTAGCACTTTAGAATTACAGGTACGTAATTTTGAGTAATATTTTCGTTTTTATAATGTCACTTTTGTATTAATAACATAATTATTAAAACAGAACTATTTAAATCGAATTTCAATTACGAAAACTTATTAAGTTATATTAGGTATAAAAAAGATTTATTTTAATTTTTTAATAAACTGTATTGCGTTTTGTCGTTACTTGTTATTCACTTTGACTTCATACTGAAAGAATATTTACAACAGCCGCCAATTTCAATGCTCACTGATTATAAATATATAAATTTTAAAAATAAAGATAAATAAAATAAATAAATCAGCTTCACGCTGTTTCACGCACACAGCAGAGGCTGCCCAGCAGGCAGAGGGAACCTAGTGTTAAGACACTTCGTTCCCCAATTTTGAAAATGATAATAATAATAAAGTAAACATATAAAAGATGTACCTAATTTTAACATATCACAGTAGTATTTAATTTTTTCTAATATTTTGGGTACTTACCTTGCAAAACATACTTACATACTGCGGTTACATTTAGTGTATAGCTGGAACTAATACGGTACAGCCAATCTATTGACTTTATATATTTTAATTCACCTTTGTGCTTAAATTTTTTCCAAGAAGTAGGTATTATTTTAGTGTATTGGTGTAAGCTTATTTAATTTCTATTTGGTGTGAGGTATATGGTGTAATAAAACATTTTCATTATGCCCTTAATATTTTTTTTATATTAAGACCTCTATATCAATCACCTCCCAGAATCCCCAAAATATCAAATTCAAATTAGTTAACATGAATCTATGCTAAAATTCTAACAAACCTGTATTAGAGTATATGTAGTTAATTAACTGTTTAGTTACAACAGTAGCAAAAGAAAAAAAACTATGGCATATTAAAACTAAATTCTCAATGGCATGAATAGAATAGAGGTTTAGATAGAGGTGTGCCAGTCGATGATATAAAGCAACTGTAGTGACCTCACCATCCATCAATATCGTGAAAGCAACTTCCATACTTAATCAGTTTTTAGGGCAGTTTAGTTTTGATGGACAGCTCCGGCACTAAGTGTCAGTGCATTGTGGAGTAATATAAATATATATTTAACGATCGCTATTTAATATCAAATCGAAAGAACTAGGTAATACTAAGTCAGGTTGTTTGCTTGCCGTGTATGTTTGTGTGTAGAAAAATGCGGAATGATTAATTTATAGCGTTTATTAAACAGTTTTCACATAAAGGTAACATACAAAAGAATTTCCTTTTTCATAAATATATTATTAAATATGGATAGGTCACGCCTAATAACTTATTACAATTAGGTGAAACATACAACACAATTTAATTTTAACAATATCGTGCACTTAAAACAAACTAAGTTAAAGATCACTGTAACGTTAAACTAATAAAAAAATCTCATTCAATTCGGATTTGTACTTGCAGAAAACATTAATTAGGTCACCAACATCGGCAGTGTTTTTTCAAAACATAGAAACTGGCAAGGCAAGTAGTGCGTGCGAACTTAAAGGAGTGCTCGACGCCGCAGGCGCGATCGGCGTTAATCTACTATGTTTCTTTGTAAATATAGTTGACAGCGGAATAGAATTGACTAGCAACGATTGAACGATTGTTGCCTGACTAACAAACGTCGCGTTCTCGAGAACGAACCACCCGAGGCCCGCAGCACCTACCGCGTGGGCCCCTCGCGGGGAATACCCGTGGGACGTGTCACTGACAAATTAGTCGTAGCTGTTAGATGACATTAGATGACAGCAATCACACCGCTGCCTGCGTGCGTATTAAAGACGGGTCCTAATTGCGAAATTGAAACTGAACAGTACAAACAATGATACATGCTTGAGGAGAAAGCTGAAGCTAGGACTTGATTGCAAATTGCTTACGTAATAAATTTAAGATGTTAGGGTAAGAGATTTTTTTATGACAAATTCGATAGCACACAATTTCAATCAAGTCCCACTTTCATTTACATCTGGTTACATTTATTTTTTTACTCTAAATGATGGTGTACTTGATGGTGTAGATTGAGATCCTACATGAGATTTAGATCGGATCACAATAACACAGAAAGCATGAATTAAATTTAAATATTTAAGGTTAATAAGGCCAAATAAATCGGAAAATCTTAGCGCAGGCTTACATTACGAGAGAGTATTGGGTGAAAAATACATTTGACGGTACGCCAAAAGACGCGTCTAGTGTATCACGTAATGTGTTCTACTTTACAAAAAAATAATCGATACACAAGTACATTTAGTAAACATCGTAGCGGTAAAGCAAAACAAAACAGCCGTAGAATAGTTCGTGTGTCGTGTTAATCACATGTTACGTGTGTCCAGTACAGAGAGGCCCCTCGCTCGACGCTGACAGCTCCCTGGTGCGGTCGGCTCAGCTGAATAGGACTATTTACACAAAAAGCTTTTATGTACAGCAATGTTAGATGCAGTATCGCGCAAAGTATACTACCAAGTTATGTTTACAACTGAACTGATCTGAACCACTAGCGAGCGCTGTTATTGAATATCGCTCGAGACAGTGTGGTTCTCTGCGGTGACGATCGATCATGAATGGACATTGTGAAAAGCTAGGTGCTCATATCAGTCTATGCGTCATATTGCCACGACTTGAGATCGCGCGAGGTCTAAGAAGCGGGCGGGTACGTTACTGCGGGAACCGCTACGATTGTGTGATGCCGTATATGTTCGTTTTTATTCGCTTGTCAACTAAGTAGTAGTTTTCACCCGATCTCATTGAGGTATAGAGATGAAACAAAGAAACACTACATTAATGGATTAAAGTGCGCGACGCGAGCTCGCTGCCTGTATCTATGTCTTACTTTTGACGACTAGTTTTGCCGAGGTCTCGACCTGGCCGGCGGCGGTGGTGGCGCGGCAGGTAAAAGTACCAGTGTCCTCTTCATAAGTGTTACCAATCAGCAGCACTGCGTTACTGCCCTCGTGAATCATCTAAAAATATTTATTATTGCTTAATGTCAAGTTCTATAAGACTCCATATATGCATTTGTATACTGATAATTAATTATCATTGCGATTTTATAAGATCACATTTCTTTGTAGTTTGTATGAAATGAATTTAAGAAATTTATATTATAAAATTAAAGAATGATCAAATGCTTACTTGAAAATCAGGAGTCTCTGGTATAAGTGCTCCTTCTCTGAGCCATTGAATCGTAGGCTTTACTTTGCTTGTTATTTGAGTCTTAAATTGTGCGGGCTGGCCTTCATACACAACAATATCACGTAGCGGTGTCAAGTTTGGTAAATTGTCAGCCTGGTCAGGCTGCGTTACTTTAAGTTTTGCAGCCACAGTCACTCGTCCTGCTGAGTTATAAGCGATACACTTATAGTCGCCTTCATCTTCAGGGAAAGCTTCAGATATACGTAGAGTATAGTCATCTGCAGTTCTAGACATTTGGAAGTACTTAGATGGTTTAATTAGTTTTTCTCCCTTATACCATTGCACTGTAGGTACTGGCTTGCCAACGATCTTGCAACTGAATTCAATAGCCTGGCCCTCAGTTACTACCTTGTCCTTCAAAGGTTCAGTTATTTCTGGCGGAGAGTTAGCAGCCTTAGTTTGAGGTTTCGGTTTCTCTTTAGTAGCAGGAGCGTTAACAACACATTCAGCATCGCAACGCGCTTCACCAGCACTATTGATTGCAACGCATTCGTATTTACCAGAATCTTGGGTAAAGGCTTCTAAAATGAGAAGAGTGTATGTACCATCTTCTTCCAGAATTTTGTTTCGAATATCTGGTTGAACTTTCTTTCCATTCTTTAGCCAATAGACGTCAATAGCCTTAGTTCCAGTAACTTTGGTGTCAAATCTTACTAGCTGTCCAGCAGTAACGTTAACGTTTTGAGCTGTTAACGTAAAGCTAGGTGGAATAACGCCACCTCTACCTTGTCGCCGCCGTTCTTCTACGACTAAGTTAGCGCTACATTTAGCAGTTCCTCCTCTGTTTTCAGCTACAGCAGCAAAGACAGCAGAATCTTCAATAAAGACTTGTCTAATAATTAATATAGACTTGGTACTGAACGTGTGAATTTGGAAATCAGGTGAGTTTTTAATTGGGAAATTCTCACGATACCATTTTATTGTTGGTAATGGATCTCCGTCAAATTCAACTTCAAATCTTGCTTGTTCATGTTCAAAAGCGCGGCAGGGTTGCATTTTTTTGGTAAACACAGGTGGTATACTAGGCTTAACCGGACCTTCGACCACCCTTTCTTGAGTTTGTGCTTTATGTTCCACTTCTGTTGTTTCTGTAGATGTTATTTTGCGGGTTATTTCAGTGTCCCCAACAACTTCTTTTTGAATTTGTTTCTGTTTTGCAACATGCACTTCTTTGCCATGAACAGTTGATTCTGATGGCCCAGGAATTCTAGGCTTTTGTATTTTACTTTGGGTTTGCTTTTCAACGACTTCTTCTGTTTCCCTAAAAAAAAGTATTTTAAAATTTAATTTTATCAAGAATAATAAATATTTTATATTATGGTAATAAAGACGTGCAATGAAAAATGTTAAATTTACTTACAAATTATCTTCATATTTCTGCGCCATACTTCTGGCCACTGAAGAGCTAGTTACTTTCTCTCCAGGGATAGCATATTGATGTGTTGATTCTCTTAATCTACTTTCTTTAACAATTTGTTCATTTTCTAGCTCTTGGAGCTTATTGTAGTATTCTTCACTCTTCTTCTTCTTTACTGTTTGTTGCCATTCAGTTTCAGAATCTTTAATGACCTTTGATTTTAATTCAGGTCTATGATCAATGACTCCCTGCCGTTGCATAGTTTGTCTTTCTTCGAATGTTTTCTCTAATTCGGTTTCATTGCGTTGATATTGAGTTGTTTCATCATACCAAGCTGTAAAATGCATTTCTTATTAGATACTATTAAATTTAATATAATTCTCAGTAAAATTTAAAAGCATACCTTTTTGTAATTCCGATGCTAAGGCGGTAGAAGCAGGTGAACAGCAGCAGATCTTCGCATAGGTGAATTGAAGGGAAGGATTTAAGGAAGCAAAGGATTTCTGTGCGAAAGCGAATGTGGAGTGTGCGTGATTTGTGGACTTGTGTTAGTGCAGCAGAATTAAAAAGCCTTATTGTATTCTCCCAGACAGATTTGGTAAATTACAAGCATAGAGAACAGCATTTTAAGCTTTGAAATCGTAATTTACGTGTATTATGTAAAAGTGTAAATACTTACGTCTTGGTGCATTTTTCAAAACACCTCTATAATCGTCGTGTCTCGGGATAACTTTAAGTTCGGTCATTGCTAATGCCTCTCCTACTGAGCTTCGGGCAATTACTTCAATTTTACCAGTATCGTATTGTCTAGTCTTTGGTATATCAAGATGATACATTCCATCATATGTCAGCTTATATCTAGAACCCTGGAATCATAAGAAATAAACGGGTAATAGGTTAATTTACTATAACATAAAAAGGAAATTACTTTAAAAAATTTATAATTAGTCAGTACTTACATTAACTATTGTATTTCCATTAATCAGCCACATTACACGGGGCTTCGGATGACCTGTAACACGACAACAAAATCTTGCCCATTCTCCTTCTTCTACGGTTACTGGTTCGGGACGGCTAACAAATATAGGGGCTGATCGTGGTTTAGACTCTTCAACAGCTTGTTCAGGTGCGCTATGTTATTAACAAAATTTATTATATAAATAACTTATAAACCATAAAAAATACATATTATTGATATAACATTTAAAATGTAAATAAGGTAAATATAAATTAACTTACACTTGCCAAGAAGCTTCCATTTCTCTTATTTTCTCAATACTCTTCATATGTTTAGGTAGCTGAGATTCATAAACGATGCCTGGCTTACCAGCTGTCTTAATTACAGCCTTTGTCTCATCCATGCCGTAAAGATTGGTAGCGCGGCATAAATATTCACCACTGTCTTCAGGATATACCCAGCCAAAGTTCATTGCAACGTAACCAAAATCGTAAATTGGAGTGAAACGATTTTCTGTAAATAAGGATTTTGTATCAATTCACTTTAGGTGTAGATTAATTTACAAATAATTTATGAGAGTTATGAATAAATTTTGATTTATGCTTTATTCGCGATAGTTAAATTAAAGAAGGCAACGCCGCGCTTTGTCTTTTTAACGCCAGGAAGTGATAATAATTTAAATATAATTCGCACAATTCCATAACAATCAAATAAGGGTAGTGGACGTCACGCACAAGACACCGTTATACAATACCGGGATGATAGAGTAGAGATAGTTATGAAATATTGAACTATAGTTATGTATTATTATTTAAGTTTATCGGTTTTAACATTGATACTTACTGTGCAATAAAGGTTTGCCGTTGAAAAACCATTCAACTTTCATGTTAGGATCCCCAACTGGTGCTAATTGACACTCAAATTTTGTTGATTCCATTTCGACCAATGTGGTTTGGCTTTGTATTTGTGTTACAAATCTTGGTGGTTGCTTTTTGTCAACGTCATAAAGGTCGTCCTCAGTAAGAAATACTTCAGAGGTGTATTTTTTTATTGTAGCTTCCATTTGTGTCAATGCTTCGGATTTCTTCATGCCTTTCGGTACTTGGTTTTGTAATATGATGTCTGGGAGTTCTATATTTAGTAAAAAGAATAACATTATGAACGTGAATAACAAACATATTATACCAGAAAGGAAAAAAATAAACTTACGTTTACATGACACAGTAGCTTTTGTAAAATCTTCTCCAAAGTCATTTACAGCTCGGCAAACGTATTCACCAGAATCTTCCGCATAAACATATAATATATCAAGAGACACAAAGCCCATGTCATATACTGTGCGGAATCTGTGGCCAGAGGGAAGTAATTTACCATTCCTATACCACTCAATACGAAGCTTAGGATCTTCTTTTGGTTCCACGCGACATTCAAAGCGAATGGATTCAGATTCCTCAATAGTGTGCGACTGGATTTGTGTAATAAATTTAGGAGGACTGCTTACAACAGGGTCTTCCTTAGGAACATTGCTCACACGTCCCTTTTCTAGTTCTTTAATTTTTTCGCCACTCATTCCTTGTGGTAATTGGGACTCTAAAATAATATCACGTTTCGTGCTGCATGTAACTTTAGCTATTGTTGTGGCTGAGCCCCACTTATTAGTTGCTCGGCAGGTATATTCTCCTGAATCTCTTGCATAAATATAATCTATATCCAGGGCAATAAAGCCGAAATCGTTAAGCATGTGTACTCTAGAACCTGTTGCAAAAGGTCTGCCATTATGGAACCAATCTATTCTCATCGTGGGATCTCCCACAGGTTCAACACGACAATCAAAATGAATGGGGCCCCCTTCATTTATATCTAGGTTATCCTTGATCTCTACAGTAAATTTCGGAGGATTTGGTTTTTCCTCTTCAATGGCTATTTCTTCACGCTTATGTAAAGTCTCTTCTAATTTCTGGATGCTCTCAGTTCCAGATTTAAATTGCGATGGCAATTGAGGTTCAAGTATAATACCTTGTCTACCTTTCACTTGAAGCTTACATGATACTGTCGCCTCTCCATGTCGATTTGTGGCTTTGCAAGTATATAGACCTGCATCACGTTGGTAAACGCCACCAATTTCTAATATTACAAATCCAAAGTCATTAATAGTCTTTACTCTTGAACCAGTTAAGAGTGCTTTGCCATTATGGAACCATTCAACCGTCATACTAGGATCGTTAACAGGGATTAACCGACATTCAAAATGAGCAGAAGAATTTTCAGTTAAAATAAGGTCAGATGGCGTTGTTACGAATTCAGGTGGACTTCCACTTTCAGCTTCTGGAGTGAGATTGTCAACAGTACCAGTATAGCCTTCTAAAGCAGCAATTTTGTCTATAGTACCTTCCATGCCTTTAGGTAGCTGAGATTCTAGGATTATATTTCTTTTACCTTGAACTTTCATTGAAGCAGTTGTAACAGCTTCGCCATAATTATTGTACGCTCTACAAGAATATTCACCGGAGTCCTCTGGATAAGTTGGAGAGATTTCTAAAATTACAAATCCAAAATCGCAGAAAGTTCTGAATCTCGAACCAGCCTTCAATGACTTTCCATTCCAATACCACTCAACCTAAAAATGATATTTTTTATTACTTTTGTAGATACAGTTATTAAAAAATATATTTTTTATTATGTTTTTTATTATGTTATTTTTGCTTTTGTAGTATTTTACCTTAAGGTTAGGATCATCTGTGGGCGTTAAACGGGCTTCAAAGTGAGCGTTTTCACCCTCTCTTAAATTTTCAATATTGGATAAGGGAACAGTAAAAACAGGGGCTTTTCCACGTTTTTCTTCTACTTCAGTTTCCTTTCTCCGAATCATGGAATCCTCCAATGTTTGTAACTTTTCCAGCCCACCTTCCATGCCCTGAAATATATTAGATTATGTTATGATTGCAAATTTAAGAATCATTATGCGAAAAACTATATATATATATATATATATAATTTATCTTCTTATGTCCTGTTATTGTATTAAAAATTGTTCGTATTTACATAAAGTTAAATATTTTAATTTGTATAATAAATAATTGTTTAATACAAACCCGCGGTAGTTGCGAGTCCAGAATTAAGTTCTCCTTCGATGTGCATTTTAGGATTGCCTTCGTAGAATCACGACCCAATTTATTTGTTGCCACACATTCGTATTCGCCTGAATTTTCTTCGTAACAGTATAAAATATCCAATATGACTATTCCAAAATCATGGAATGTTCTATATCTATGACCATGTGGTAATTTTTTACCATTGTAAAACCATTCGACTTTTAGATCGGGATCATCAACTGGTACTAATCTTGCTTCAAAATGAGCACTTTGGCCTTCAACTAATTTTGTTACATCTTGTATCTGGGTGATGAATTTCGGAGGTTCAGCAGAGGCTGGTGCAGGAGCTTGTTGCTGTAACCCTTGTAAGCTTTCGAGCTCCCTTATCTTTGCTAGAGACTCGGGTTGTAAAGTATCTGAATAAACTCCACCTCTACCATAGCAAGATATGGTAGCTTTAGTAAAATCTTCGCCATATTTATTATAAGCACGGCATACATATTCACCTGTATCGTGATTTTGAGTGTAAGCTATATCGAGAACTACAAAACCAAAATCAGATATAGTTTTTATTCTTGTTGAATGACGTAATGGTTGACCGTTATGGTACCATTCAATCTTCATATCAGGATCATCTACAGGTACAACAGTGCACTCAAAATGTGCTGATTGACCATCTTTGAGACCTTCGATGTTTTGTATATGGGTAGTAAATTTGGGTTTCTGACCTTTGCTTTTATCAACACATTCTAATTTCACGCTTATTTCTGCCTGTCCCCATTTGTTAGTGGCTCTGCAAGAATATACGCCAGAATCAGATGTTTTTGTTCCGAGAATTTCAAGAACAACCATTCCAAATGCGTATACTGTACGTATTCTATGACTGGCTTCGATAGTTTTTCCATTATAGAACCATTCTATTACCATACTTTGGTCACCAGTAGGTATCAAAGAAGCTTCATAGTGTGCAATTTGACCTTCACTTATATCAGTAATATCTTGGAATACGGTAACAAATTCTGGTGGGCGGCCTGTATCATCATCTGGCTTTTGTCCAGATTCTCTACGAAGAGATTCTTCAAGATTTTGAATTTTTTCCAACCCTTCTTTTCCTTTGGGATGTTGTGTCCTTTCAATTAGGTTTTCTTTACTGGTGCAATAAATCGTGGATGATGTAAATGCTTCTCCTCTTTTATTGTACGCCTTGCAAGTGTAAATACCACTATCTCTTTCATAAACATCAATCAAATCTAGTGTAACAAATCCAAAGTCACTTGAAAGCTTAAATCGTGAGCCTTGTTCCAGTACTTTGCCGTTAAAGTACCATTCAATCTTCAGGTCAGGATCATTTTTAGGTTCTACTTGACCTTCCAAATGAAGTGCTTGTCCTTCAATTAATTGGTGCTCTGCTATAACAGGCACCACCCATTCTGGCTTGGGATATTCTGTATCTGGGACTGATGGTCTTCGTCCTTTGGCTAATCTTGCCTCTTCCGCTTGTTCTACTGCTTCTAAGCCTGCTTTACCCTGAGGATGTTGAGTGTCTAAATAGATATGCTTATCACCTGTACATCTTAAAGTTCCAGAAGTTGTTGCAGATCCTTTGCTGTTTGTAGCTTTGCAAGTATAAATTCCAGAATCTTCCTCATAGGTATGATTAATGTCAAGAGATACATAGCTAAAATCATGTATACTTTTGTATCGAGTGCCTGATGGAAGGGGTTTATTGTTGAAGAACCATTCAATCTTAAGAGTTGGATCTCTAGAAGGTTCAACATTACATTCAAAGTGAATATTATCACCCTCTTTGCATAATATGTTGTTGAGATGGGTAATAAATACTGGAGTTTCATATACTGGCTCCGGGGATTCAGGTTTTCCTGGTTTTGGTTGTTCTAAAGCACCGATTCGGTCTAATGATTCAGGGTGAAGTGATTCACCAAGTAACCAATGGCGGTCTTCGATCTTTATAGACGCAGTAGATACAGCCTCGCCCATTAAATTAGTTGCTTTGCAAGTGTAAATGCCGGAATCATCAATTCTTAAAGAGTTTATAGAGAGTGTAACAAGTCCAAAATCAAAAGTGCTCTTTAATCTAGATCCAGTTGTTAGTGAGACCCCATTTTTGAACCATTCAATTCTTAGATTGGGATCAGTGCGAGGTTCCACTTGAGCTTCTAAGTAAACATGTTGCCCTTCAACAAGTTTTTCATAACTCTTAAGATGGGTAGTAAATATAGGAGCTTGCTGTACACCTGTGTCAATAAACATTTCTGGTACTTTGTTCATGGCTGCTTCTTTCATTTGAATCTGTTGCCATGACTCTGGTCTAAGTGCTTCATCGACTATTGTTGATTTTGTTTTGACTTTTAGAGAAGTAGAAGAAACAGTACTTCCTGCTCTATTGATAGCTTTGCACATATATAATCCTGCATCTTGAGCTACAACCGAATTGATATCTAATGTTACGAAACCAAAGTCATGAGTGGTGCGGAAACGTGAACCTGTAAAATAAAACAAGGAATATATTTATTTTATTCATATAACTCTGGCACCTATGCAATAAATATTTGCTTGCTATTATATTTATTTAAATTTTCAACATACCCATTTTCAATTCAACGCCATTTATGTACCATTCGAATCTTAGGCTTGGATCACCGACAGGTACTACTCGGGCTTCATAGTGAGCGTGTTGTCCTTCCCATAGCTCTGATGGTCCAGTAAGAACTTGAGTGAAGATCGGCTTCTCAAATTCTCGCTCAGGTTCATCCGGTTTCCTGGGTTGAGATTCTTCTAGTTTCTGGATTTTTCTCATTCCTTCTGGATGTTGCGTGTCCATTTGAATAGCTGCTTTTGCTGTTTAAAGGAATAAAACATTAAAGAAAATTTTGCAATAATTATTTCTTTTTAAACATTAAAAAAGGATTAAAGTAATTACTATCAAGAACCACTAATATGCTTACTTTTTATTCTCATTGCAGCGGTAGTTACAGCTTCACCAAGAAGGTTTGATGCTCGGCACATGTAGACGCCTTCATCTTCATCACGCACATGAGATATACTCATGGATACGTAACCAAAATCATGAGTTTTAGTAATTCTGGAACTATCCTCAATGAGCTTTTCATTTCTATACCATTCTACTTTTAGCGTTGGGTCTCCAACTGGTATAAGTCTACAGTCAAAGTGTGCAGTTTGTCCCTCTTGAATATTATCAATATTTTGAAGGGGTTGTGTGAATACTGGCCTTTGTCTAGTAACGGGCTCAGGAATTTCCGGTCGTTTAAATGGTTCCGCTGATTCTAACTCTCGGATTTTCTCGAGACCTTCAGGACGTTGAGATTCCGATATAATACTACCTTTTGCGGTTACTGTCATTGATATTGCGGAAGTGCATTGACCAAGAGCATTTATTGCTTTGACAGAATATTCACCAGCATCTTCTGGTACGCAGTGCTGAATATCCAATGACACGTAACCAAAATCAAAAGTGATATGGAACCGTGACGCAGATTGCAATGCTTTGCCGTTATGATAGAACTCTATACGTAAATTAGGGTCATGTACAGGTTCGACTTGACATTCAAAGTGTGCTGTTTGTCCTTCAAAAACATGTGTCGTCCCTCTGAGTTCTGTAACAAATCTTGGAGGCGATATCTTTGGCTCTTCTACCTCCATTCTAGCTGTACGTCCTTGTGCCTCCAGCTTCCTAATCTTTTCGAGACCATTAGGGTGTTGTGTATCTAAAATTATATTTCTGTGGCCTGTAATTAAATATTATTATGAATATATTTATATATTTTATATTACCTTAAATTATCCATATTTTTAACATCACGCAATATCCCGCATTTAGAAGGGTAGACAGAGGAAACCTTACATTAAGTCACTACGTTCGCCTCTACCTGCTATTCTAAGACAGCGTGTGAAATGCTTGGGTGAGAGGTAAAGTGAGAAAATAAAAGTAATTAATTTCCCTGGGTAGGAGTCAAACCCACAACTGTCACGTTTATAGTCAAACACTGTGCCAATGTACCATGACGGGCGAAAATATTAACATCATATTTGCTGTCATGGTACAGCGGCACCAGCATGTGATTTGACAAATAAAAAATATCAAAAGCAACTTACTTGCAACCTTCAACGTGCACGTATTAACTGCTTCTCCGAGTTTGTTAGTAGCCTTGCACATGTAGGTACCGGAGTCTTCTGCGTAGGAATATAAAATATCTAACGCGACATAACCGAAGTCATGCGTCGTTCTAAATCTGTGCCCTGTCTTAATCTTTTGACCATTGAGGAACCACTCGATCTTGAGATTTGGATCATTAATTGGTTCAACTCTACATTCGAAATGAGCACGGTCACCTTCTTTGAGGTTCTCTAGACTAGTTAAGGCTGTTAAAAATACTGGTCTCCGCCCTGGTTGTTCTTCTTCAATGGCCTTAGGTCTTTCATATTGTTCGAGTTCTTTAATCTTCTTTAACCGTTGTTCATCCAAAGTATCCAAGTAGAGAGATGCTTTAGCTAAGAAATGAAAAAA
>FAUM01017544.1:0-11827 GCA_900068815.1 Heliconius wallacei | reverse complement strand
GAAGGCAAATAAAATGCTAATACAAAATTAGAAGAATGACCTGTAGTGGCAAGAACACCTTTTCTTTCTAAGGTCTTATATAGTGGACATTTATACCTAGTACCTTCATCAAATTCTTTTTTTAACTTGGGGTATAACCATATTGCAGGCATATTGTCATTTAAGATTTTAGGGTGTTGCTCATCGATAGAATATTTTTGTCGATTCCACCGTGCGCCGTCCATAAACAGCCCATGAACATATACACCACTTTCTGGTGGAGTTTTGGCATAGTCAACATGAAGAATTTCAAAATCAAATATCAATAAGTCTATGGGTATTTTTTTTGTTCGAGCATAATTTTGGATAGAACCTGTAAGAAAAGCTTGTGTGAAAAAAAAACCAGAGAGCCAAAATGTTGACGGCTTACCGTTTTGATACCAGCTCTCCAACATAGCTAATCTTTCTATAAAATCTGTAACATAACTTGGTAATGGTTTTAAACTTGGATAAGAAACTTTTGACCAATTATCGGGTATTTTACCTAATATCATAGCGTTTGATTGTAAATCTAAAGCTGGTGACATAACAATAACTCCCTTCACTGCTTTTTGAAGATCCATTAAAGAAGTACTTATTTCATGTAATAATTTATTGAATCGTTGCATTTCTTGGATTAAGACCGTGTTCATTGATTCGTTATAATCAACGGGAAACTTTTGTTGTGATATCTCTATGTCAAAAGGGGGAGGCAATTTGGACAAAATTTCAGATGCCATTTGCGTAAGAATATACTCAGTGTTTCCACCTTCACCGCCTGTACTGGTTCCTTCTACTAATACTAATGCGCCTGTTAACGCCATTGATATGGAATAATCACGAGTGATTCCTGCATTCATATGTAAACCAAAAACTTCAGGTGGAGGATTTACTGGAACTGATTCAATATGCTTCAGATAATCTTGATATTCGCATCTTCTCGGGAGTCCGTATTGTGTTCCAATATCACAAAATAAGTAATTTGCATCATTTACGACTCCGTCGTTTACATAATTATCAAGAATAGTAACAATTAATCGTCTATCCCAATCATCCGTTACTCGACCGCCATAATTGCATTCTCCAGTTAAATATTTTATAGCTACATATTGTATGTCTTCATATTGGTTCAAAAACATTTGTAATTGCATAACAGATATGTGAAAATCAGAATCATTAAAACCATACTGAATATTCCATCCTAAGGGACCAAACTTTTTTCTTTCTTGTATAACTGCATGAAAAAAACTTATGCCATATAAGAGCTTACTAAAAGTTTTGTCTTTACCTGGACACCCTTCGTAGAATTCTGACTCCTTTAGAGGCTCTGATAGATATGACCTACTTAAATTGTGTTGTAGACCTGTGGGTGGTTCATTTGTCATCTTTACTCCTACTTGTAAGATAGACTGTGGGAACTTATCAGAAGGATAGCTGGTAAGCCATAATCTGAAACTTAAATCAGTGTTGGTTAAATCAAAACCTTCAACAATTTGTTCAAGTGTTGGTAGCCAAGACACTGCTAAATGACAGTTTTGCAGACACACCCAACCTCCTTCTAATTGTGCACGTTCTATCATTGCTTTTGCTATAGGACCTTGACCTTGTCCCAAAGATATTGAGTTAAATCTGTGCCCATAACCCATTTTTTCACAATATTTTATAAGAGCTCCCATAGGATCCGAACCAGGTGACAAAATAAAAATTAATGGAGCTAAGCAATTAGAATCTCCAAATGACCGACCTATGTCAAATGGTGGTGGTGTTATATATTTTTGACCCATTTGTTTTTCTACGAAATCCGAAATAGCAAACGTTAATTTATCAGGACGAAGCACCCTTACGAGTAATAATTTCTGAAATGAAGTTAATTTTCCATCCCAAACTCCAGGCAAGCTTCTACGATGAGGTTCTAAATCATCGTAAACTTCTTTCCATTTGCTTTGAGCATTTTTAAAGTTATCTTTAAAACCTTTAAATACTGATAAATCATTCAATCTGCACATTTCATCCCAACTTTTGTCTGGTAACCACTCTACAGGTTTTTTAAAAACGTTCTCCACCGCTATCCCACCAGTTATAAGAAATGTATATTCATCGTGATCCATTTCATCAGTAGATAACATCATTTTAGAACACATAATAAAAGAAAACATTAATTTATCTTTATCAAATAATGATCTACAAACATTACTGTATAGGTTGAATGTAAATGTATCTCTTAAAAATCGTAATCGCTTTTCCAAATCTTTTGACTTATTTGCATTTTCAATAGAAATTATGTAGAGATTTATAAACCAAGTTAAAGAATACTGATACATTGGATCAACATTAGGCAACTCTGTAACACAATAATATAACACAGCTGAATGTGAGGCTATAGGTCTGTATCCAAGTCTAAACTTTTCAATGATTATTTCAGTTTCAACAGAGGCTTCTTGTTTCTTCATTATATCGATGGCTAACAATTTCGAAGAATCTAAAACTTCTATAGCAGTTTCATCCTCTAATATATCTCCTTTCGACTCTTGTAAAGTACGCAAAATATCATCTTCAACTTGCTTAAGAGCTGCACGATTGGCAGCTCCCTGTACAATTAATTTTTCTCGCTTTTCTTGTAAATCTGGCCTCTCTTTTGCAACCACTATACCAAGCAGTTGATCCTCCAAGCCATCTTTTGTGAGTGCAAAATTAATTAAAGTCACTTTATTGAACACTTCGGGCAAATAATGTGGATTTCTTAACTTTGTTGTCATATATAATCGAAAATTTGGATGATATTCTATAATATTTTCTCCTAAAGCAATAAATTCCTTCCCACCTTGTGTATACGTATGTTTTAATAAAACTGGATCTAACGGTGGTTCTACATCCTCTAAAATACAGTCAATGAGTGCAGGCTTACCATACTCTAAACATGTTTCAATTACTTTCATGTAATTACCATCTGTAAATTTCATTACTTGTAAATCATTTAATTTTTCCATTGTTTTTATCCATTTATTAGCCTGACCTTGTGGATCAACTAGTAAAGACCATCGTAAGGAGCTATCTTGTATAACAGCGTTATCGATAGAAAATGAATCCCAAGGCAATCCGGCGATACACCAATTTTGTATCTTTATATCTGTGCCCAATATGTCTTTAAATACAAATTGTTCAGAATGTGGCATTTCTAATTTGATGATTAAATCCCTCCATTGACCTACAACTGAGACTCTTATTGGCATGGTGTATGGTGATAAATACGCAATGATACCACAAGATACTAAAATATCCCCTGCCAAGTTATCATATAACCGTTGTAAATTCTCAGCAGCTTGAGTCCACCGCACTCTTTCGCCTCCTAGACCTCCTATTAATTTTTCAGCTCGATATAATTTATCAATACAAAGTTGTACTTCATCTTCTAATGCTTTTTTCTTTATGTTAGCTTCTTCTAAAGCTTCATTCAATTCTGCTAGCTTTGCTTCTAATCTGGCTACTGTAGCTTTTTTCTCCTCTAATATTGCCATTGTCTCTGAAAATTCTTTTTCTGCAGCTTCCAATTTAGCTTTTTTAGGAGCAACTACTTTAGCCACAGCATCATACATGTCCATAGCAATGATCCATTTGCATAATCCTTCAGCGGCTGTAGAAGCTTTAGCAATAATATGTGGCTTAAAATCTTTATGCGATAGATACTCTTTCCTTATCTTTTGCATTGTAGCTACTGGTATATTGTCTTTATCAAAATTCTTAAGTGAATCTAAAAAACTCATATCACCCAGAACTCTTTTGCTAGGTCCCCAATAATCAAACATTTTTTTACCAGGATTATCAGGATCTGGTATTTTATCGGGCGGAATACCTTTCATAACACATACAGCAGCCATTACTAACTTCACAGTTGCTGGAGGATTCTTCATGGATTTTACAATAGTAATATCCGCTGGTTTTAGAGTATTTAATGCGGCAATGGCATCCTCCAAAATAGGTAATGCCAGTGCTAAGTCCGCTTCACAATCTTTCTTAAGTTCTTGCGCTGCTGCTGCTTGTACGTTAGCTACTTTTTGGTCTTCTCTTACCTGAGCAGCCGCCTTATCAGCAGAAGCTGTTTCCACAGCTATTTCTTCCATCATTTTTGTAGATTTTGCTGCCATGACGATAAGTTGCGGCTTAAGTTCATTTAAATCTCTTTGCATTATAGCTACTGCATCTGCTGCTTGACCTAATTTATCTAAACCATTTGTATATCTTAATTTAGCTGCTCTTAATTCTTTTTGTTTTTTGTTTGTTAATATTGTAAAAGATTTTATTAAATTGAGATAAGATGCAGATGTAATATAAGTTTTACGGCCATACTGGTTAAAGAAGTCAGTAGAGACCGTTCGAATATCGACATGAAATTGCTTACATGCTACTACTGCTGATGCTTTAACTTTGTCAGGTACATTGACCTTAACCATATAATAATGAGCAACCATTTCTAAAGCATCTTCTGGCCAGCTGTCATACCAATCAATTGTACAGCAATTAACCAAAGAAGGATATAATCTCAATCTTGTTCTAAACGAACTTCCAATGGGACTAAAACATAAAACAATATGTAATTTTGCTTTGCAGCGGCCAATAAAGAAAGCAAATATTTGTAAAGGGCTTATATCCAAATTTCTATTACCCCCTTGAGCAGCTAGTCGTACTAATTCCAAAATTTCTTGTATTTCGTCGAGTCCATATAAATTAGGAACTTCGCCTGAATTTAATAAGCTGTCTAAATTTTGAATAAATACTTCTTCTTTTATTTGATTTTCCGTGAATAAAAATGTAGTGTCCTTATTTAATCCACCCGATTCACGAAGTACTAATTTTACATCATCATGCCAATCTTTCACACTGTACGATTTAGTTATTTCTGGCTGAAATACTTGCTGTCCCAGTATGGTACTGGCTAATTTAGTTAGAGACTGTCGCCCAGATCCTCCTACACCTACTAACAAAGCATTGCCTGATGGCATCGAAAGTAATCTGCATATTTTAGATAAATGTTCCAATGCGTAATCAAACAAAACAATGGTCATTTTGGCTTTGTGCATAGAATTATATTCTGCTAACATAGATATAGCCATATTTAAAAAAACTTCTTTCGATGGTATTTCTTCATACTTTCTTTCACCTTCTACGCTATCTGTATCCAAATAACACCCAAACATCATTTTCTTTATATTTTCTTGAGTTACTTCTCCTTTCTCATTTTGATAATTATCCAAAGCTGCATCAAAGTTATCTTTCATAAAATCTTGAGTTGACTTTCTTAAAATGTTAAAAAACCAAGTACGGTCTGATTCGTCTACCAGTCTATCGTAAAATACTCGCATTATTTCATGAACCCAAACCCTTATAAAAGTCTTTTTATTATCTGCAGATTCTCTTCTCAATAGTGCACATCCTTGAATAACTCTGGAAAAGTCTCGCAAATTAAAAATATAATGTGATTTAGCTGGAGTAGGTCTTAAGCCTTCAGTGGACTGTTCATAAATATTTAAAGTGGCAGCTATAATATTTATTATCACTGGCTGAGTATCTTGCCCAAATCCATTTCGCCTCCAGCCTAGCTGCAACAGGGACATAAATATTTTTGACATACTCTCTTTTGAAAATTCGTTAATAGAATAGATATTATAGTGTCGCAGCATTCTTGGATATATTAACTGCCTACTTCCACCAACTGGACCTATGGCTCCGTAAAAAAATGTGTCATATATAAATAATTTTTCAGTAGTTTTCAAATCGTACCAGTGTTTCTGATCAAAATAAAGTCTTAACAATTCAATAGCGGGCTGGGCGCCATATGTTTCTTTAGCTGGCATATTCATATCGTCAATAAAAATAATTGCCTGTTTGCCTCTCGTTGGGCCATAGTTATTTTTTCTTCTTTTTACTAATTTTGATAAAACAAGATCTTGAGTTTGGTTTGCAGAAGTAGTCGTAGTAAAAGTTATAAAGCCAGGAGTATATTTATCTAAATCAATACTCATTAAAAAGTTTTGTATATAAAAACTTTTGCCGGTTCCTGTTGGTCCAATAAATAATAAAGGTTTTGAAAACTTCGTATGCAGTTTTAGAAGAAAAATATATTTTTCTGTTTCCAAAGTAGGTATCACAGTTTGCAATAGATTAATTTGTTCTTTTACTTGAGCTGCCTTTACTGCATCAGGCCACGGTTTCCAACAACCTTTGCCTTTATACATGTAAAAATGGTCAATTATCATTCCTTCAGTTGGGATAGATACATCGATTCTATCTATTTCCGTTGGAATACCTTTTTCACCTCTAAAATATTCCTTTACTAAGTCATCAAATCTTTCACGGGAATCGGTGTTGAGTATGCCGCCCAAACCCCATACCAATGCAGTCATGAAGGATGCAATAAACCAGGTTCTTGTATATTTTGTATCTTCTTCACCTTCGAGAGCGTTGTCCATTAACATTTCTATCAGTCTAAGGGTACTCATAACTAAATTAACTTCACCACCTGTAACAAGTTGCGTACAATGTTTTCTGATAAAATATATTAATGGTTCAAATAACCATGTACACATATAAAAAATATAATTATCGTTTTCTTCTAACCAAATAGGATTAAGTGTTTTTAACCAAGACTTGTAAAAAGGCATGAAACCAAAAGAAGCAGATTCCATATATATCATGCCACATCTCGACACTGTCGCTGGAGACGCTTGAGCTAGATCCATAACTTCAAAAATCATAGACATTACGTTTGTCATAGCCATTACTTCTCCCGATGTCAGACACAGTTTTTTGTTATCATCTAAAACAGTATTCATGTTTTCAATCCATACTGCGTCGACAGGACCATCAAAAACGATCCACTTTCGTGTAGGTGTATCTTCAGACGCAAAATTTCTAAACATAGTCGCTACAATACCATCTGACCATTCGTATGATATTGGATCAAAAGCACCGTACAATTGACCCATTGTCACTGCTTTTGGATTAAGAACTTTAAAGGTACATTCACAACCATCTGGTATATTTTGCTGGGTCATCAATGTTAGAGCTTCCGATAACACTTTTAATGTCATAGATTTAGCTGAAAATGGATCTCCCACCAACATAAAGCCATGTCTAACGATCATCATTTCATATGTTTGTATAATCTTTAATATGAAGCAGTCTACTGGTTGCAAATTGTTTAGTTCACAAATTTTGTTACAAGCTTCTATAAAATTGTCATAATCAGGCTTAGGTAGAGTAATTCCGGGAAATAAATCGGATATAATACCTTCAAATAAAGGCACATCGAATGAGAGAAATTTTGGCAAATTTACATCAGTTATGGATCTTAGCAATAAGATACTTTCATTCTCATTTGGATAACTTCTCTTTAAATTTCCAGCAGCAGATAGGACCGTTTTTACTGCTCGCATACCGTAATCATAGTGATTTTGAGAAGATAACTGCTCAGAACATAGACGGTACGTAGTTACGATTTTCACAGACAAACTACGAGCATCTATAAACCCAAATGAGTACAAAGATATTTCACCAATCATTGCATAGTCTGGGACCATCATTGCTACAGTTCTAAATAAAACTTTCAAATTGTCTGGGAGTTCTGAACGACCAGCGTATCCTGGATTCATTGTTATACAAACATAGCAAGCTGGATTTAAGTTTAATGTAGTTCCTTCAAAGTCAAATGTTTCTAAATGTTGTCTCACTGCTTGAACTATACACAAAATCTGTTGCGCTATTACTGACAAAACTTCTACTTCTATACGATTAAATTCATCAAAACAAACCCATGCTCCACAAGATGCTAAACCTTTAAAAAATTTTCCCATGGCTTTATAGTCTAAACCATCAGAACAATTAAAAACAACGCATTGCACTGCCAAAGCTTTAGCTAAATCTTTTGTAGTCTCTGTCTTTCCGGTTCCGGCAGGCCCCTCAGGCGCACCGTTTAAGTGAAGATAATAAGCTCCGATTAAAGTTCGATAACAACGGTCGGTAAGTGGTGTTATGACTAGACGATCTGAATTACCTAAGTATTCATATGCATAATTGACTACAGCGTTTATAATTTTTACAAATACTCGTTCTTCTTCCCAATAATATCTTAATTGAGCCAACCACTGGAAATCAGTTATTTCTATAACATTTTTACCAATGAGATCTTGAATGACGTCTTTTGCATGAACATCTATAACTATCAGGGCTTTCACTGTTATGCTATTTAGTTTCGTTAAATCAGTTCTTCGTATTATAGCAACGGTTTCGTTTAGTTGTTTTGTTAATGTTAAGTGAAAAGCTTGTAATTCACTAAGTTTATGAGTACTTAAAGATTGATGAACATCTACAGCCCAATAAATTTGAGATATTGCCAGAACTACCATACCCTCCCATGATAATATCCAATCCACACGACTTAGATTAGGATAATCATAATAAGATAATTCGGTTTCAGATTTAACTGCTCTTAGCATTTGCTCTTCTACTTGCACTAGCCATTTTTCTACTGAGCCTCTTGCTGCTGCAACGCTAATTGTTTCCAAAAGTTCTACTTGCTCACCTTCCATTGATATCATTGCAGAAATGTTATATTCTGGATCAAACACCAATCTATTAATACCCTCAAAGCATTTTTTAAGATGTGGCTGTACTTTAAGTGGATTTTTAGTTTCGGATAAAATTTCTAACATTTCATCATTTGACAAGAAAAAGAATCTAGGAAAATATAAACGTTTTTTCTCTAGGTAATTATTTATACCATCATTAATTTTTTCTAATAAACCTGATGCTATCTTAAATGACTCTAAAACCCCCGCGCCTCCAGCTATATCTAACACATGGGGATCTTTATCAACTGATCCCATATACCGGCGGTATATATTATTAACTTCTACGAACATTACACCTTCTTCTTGCATTTGGGCTACTATATCTTTTGATGAAAATATAGGCAATAAATATAGCCACTGACTTTGTACTTTTCCCCATTCATCAATAGTAGAATTTACACGTGTAATTTTCTCATACCATGCTCTTACTTGCGATTCAAATGGTTTCACAAAAGCAGATCCACGCATACCAATCGTTTTTACAATGTGGTCATCTAAGACGCTTTGAATGTCATCGAGACCAGTTAATATAAAAATGCCTGTATCTTTGTATGGACTAGTTTTAAAGCAAATATCAACCCATTCTGCCGTCATTTTATTCAAATTTGTTATTAACGCTAGTTCTTTCGTTGCCGCTACACTTACAATTTCGTATTGATCTATATCCTCCCAAAGATTGAAATTAATAATCTTTCTCAAACTAGTACCGGCATTTGGTGTTAAATCAAATCCAGCAATAAGAGACATCTCATCCCAATGTCTCTGTACTAATGCTGGATTGCACATAATGTGGGCCATTTGAACATTAGGCCTCCATTCTTTTATTTCAGCTATTGCTTGAGCACAGAGTTTCATCGGAGCTGGCAAATTATTCATATCAGGATCGTCTACTAAGCCTTGAAAACGTTTTTCAACACCTTCTGATATTTGTTGTTTTATTTTAGTTCTATAAGACTTAGATAATTTTAAAAATTCTTTGTAGTAAAAGTCGTGATCTTGTTCTATTTTCTCATGATCTAAATATTCAAAGGGTCCATCCATCCACGTGTAATAGCTCCGTTTCCATTTATGGACCAAATATACTAAACAATGAAATGGTTTAATAAAATCTTTTAATTCTTCAAGATCTGTATAGTTAGATGTTGGAAACTTAAAAGTAGTTTCTTCATTATTTATCCAGTCTACTAATTTGTCACAATCATCTAAGCGATGAACTAGCCTTCTTAGACTTTCTAAATACTCTAAAGTGTGGTTTATGTCATCCATATTATCTAATAGTTCCAAATATGGTGTTATTTCCAAAACTTCCTTATTTAAGTAGGCAATTTTTGATAGCAAGTTATCCTCCATTTCTGCTTTAAAAGTTTCATATGCAGCAGCATTCTTTTCAAATATAGGCTTAATATCTGTTAACCAATTAACAGTTTTAGTATTCGAAGCTACGTGTTCTGCTGTAAGAGACGTCATTTCTAACAAACTGGAAACAATGCTTAATTGTCTCAATATTCTTTCTTTTAAACCTTCAACCAATACGGTTTTAGCATGTAAGATATAAACTCCTTGTTCTATTAGTTCCGCTGCGTTTTCGGGTTCTTTTAAAGCTTTGCTAGCAATAATTTCAAATTCGTTACATATGCTTTTATTTTCATTCATGTGTGTTTTAACTATTCCATGTATGATATCATTTATAAATTCTACAGCTTTTCCTTTTAGACCATCTATCATTCTGAGTTGAGAAACTATAGCGCAGTTGAAATATTCATTTTCTATTAAAGAGGTGATATTAGAGTCTATCTCGCTAAAATATATAATTTTTTCACGAGATGTTTCAAAATCGGTGGCCTGTTCAATAAATTTTACCAACAGTGATTTAGCTGTACTGCCGTAGAGCATATTGTAATCAATTCTAAGTTTCTTTTGATATTCAACGAGTGTATTAAATACTATATCGAGTTCAACTTGAAGTCTTTCATGTCCATCTTTATGCAACCATTCATTATATTGCACCGGTAGAGCATCATAGTTATAAGGGATTTTAAGATATTGTTCAATTGGCATAAGTCTCTGTGCAATATGAGATAGGGCGTTAAGTATCGAATGGTATACTTCAAATACTTCTTCTAGAGTTGGATCATATATAAACTCTCCATTAAAATCTAAAGCTAAATTTAATAACGGAACGCTGTCAGGGTCTTTAAGGGCTTGAATAATAGCATCGATTGATCTACGTATCAATTCTTGTATTTGCATAGATATCATTTTTGTAGCACATTTTACAAAGTCGGGCACCTTTTTTGGTGACATTCCTTTTATACATCTTGGGTTTTTTAACCAGTGAACTAAAATAGAATACCAAGTACTAGATACTAGATAATCAGCCCGTTTGATTTCTTCCATGATTTTAGCTTGAAAATCTTCTAAATAAAACGGCCCTCGTGCCCTATATTTTGATAAATTGATAATAAAGGCAGGAAATGTTTTTTCTGAAGATTCAATAATTAGCCTTATAAATGGATGCAGTAATAGAGATCCACTTTTTAGTTTTTTACGATATTTAATCATTTTATTATAGTTCGAAGTAACGCCATTAAACTTAAAATGCGGTTCTTCGTATCTCCTTCGTGAAACTCCAGGAACATCACGAATTACTGTTTTCACAGCTAATTCGTGCAAATTTCTTTCCCATTCGTCTTTGCTTTCTCTTAATAATTCTTCAGTTAAAGATGGATATGAATTTTTTAGTTTGGATGGTATTAAGCTACGTATTTTTCTCTCCCAAGATTTTAGCATAGGTGGTGGTTGAATTTTGTTTACACATTCTCGTAGAACATTAATATGCCTATCTTGTGATATTTCTAAATCATCTAGCTCGCTTAATTCCACTGGCACTTTAGATATTTTAATCTTTCTTTTTGCAGCTTTTTCCTCTAAAATATACCGGAATTTTTCTTTTTTATCCTAAAATTATTACAAGGAATATAATTAATCACTATATAATAAGTTCTTTGATTTTTACGATTATTACATATTTTAAATGAAACTATTTTAACCGGACTAATCGCATATAATAATAAATATACGCAATTAATCCAGTTAAAATAGTTTCATTTAAAATAATCACTATTTTATTTATTATTCGTCTACATTTTATGTTCGATTTTAATTGTCAAAAACGTTATATAATT
>FAUM01017111.1:0-12283 GCA_900068815.1 Heliconius wallacei | reverse complement strand
TAGCGGATAAGCTCCAAGAACGTCTGACACAGCGTAAATATATATATATATATATATATATATATATCAATGAATACATATAACTATTTATATAACTATTTATAGGTCGTGAAGACAACACATCACCACAAGAGCGTCCACAATTCATTCACGGTCTCCGCGAAGTATCAGGAGAGGAAGGTCAACCAATCGCTATTAGTGCTCCCTTCACCGCCAACCCTGTACCCCAAGTCTCCTGGACTAAGGACGGCGAACCCTTGATGCCCAGTGATAGAGTACTGCTGACTTGTGATGGGAAGAAGGTATATATCTGTTAGAAATAGTAGAGAGTACAAATGGAGAATAAAAAACAAACAGGTTGCCTAGACTACTACGATTTCAAGGTGAACCAAGTTATCTGAACTAAGGACGGTAAGTCTTTGAGACTCAGTGATACGGTACTTTTACTTGCGAGAGGAACAAAATATGTATCTCTTGGGAATTTGCTTATATAAAAAAATAACATAAGTCGTCAAACCTACTACGGTCCCGGTGAATTGTTAGGTGAAAAAGGTGAACCTATCGTTAGCCCTAAATAGCCTGTACTGAGTCATTAATGCCCAGTAAAAGGGGGTTGCTGACTTCTCTTGGTAAGAAGGTGAGTAGGTTAGGAGAATATAAGAAGTTACAAAATATCAATACCTATGTATGTCAAAACATCATAAAATAATGTGATTTTAGTATCACAGAGAAAAAGAGTCCAAAAGAAAACTTGCACTTTTTCTATAAATATAGACTATAGATTTTAAAAAAGTAAATGAAATGTAAGAAAAGATTACAAATGAAATAATTAAAAAAATAGTTATTAATCTTTTTTTATTATACTTAGGAAAATAATAAAAAACAACTATTAAAATTATATAACTATGTCAAACAAATATACTCTACCTTCACATGTTGAAGCATATGATTTGAAGTTAAAAGGAAAGGCCATCTTTCCTTCACCCATATGGCATATGGCACAAATTTAATATTGCAATCGATTTTTTATAGGTGGGCTTAGAAATTAATCCTTTGCAACTGTCAGATGCGGGTGTATACGGTGTAAAACTAGAGAACCCTCTCGGCGAGGATTCTTCGGAAGGCAAACTGAATGTGCGCAAAGTGTTCCAGCCTCCGAGGTTCACACAGAAGTTCACTGATTTACAACAGGTTTAAATAATTTAATACACTATTATATTTTTATATTAATTACAATATTTCTAAAATAACTATAAAATATATTTATTTATGTAACATGAAAAACAACTTTCCATTCATTTTTTGCATAGAAATACGAAAATCTTAAGAGTTAATTTAAGACTATCATATTTTTTCTTAAATCTATATTTTTATGTTCATATTATAAAACTATTTGATTAATCTCAGAAACTACTGTAACTACAGTATTATTATGAGCACTTACAATGTGTCATGTGTCATACACAACTCTTAATTATTTTCTTTTGACCACGAGAGCGAAACCTCTGTCGCTTTGCATTGGTAGCTACACAGTCTTGTATAAAACCACATTTTTGTAAATTTTAAATAATCAAATCTTCTAAACAGTTACCAACATTCGACGCGAAGTTTCCAGCCCGAGTCACAGGTGTACCAGCACCTGACATAACTTGGTACAAAAATGGCGTAGCTCTGGCACCTTCCGACAAATACTCTTTAAAAAGAGACGGTGATGCTTGCTGTTTGTATGTACGAGAACTGACATTGGATGATGCGGGGAAATATTCAGCCACAGCCAGGAACAGAGAGGGCGAGGAAAGTTGTGAGGCAATCCTGGAGGTTGTTGATAAGATGTGAGCGAGTTTTATGTTTCGTCAGTATCTTATAGGGAAAAGAGTGTATCTATAAAGTAGTTTTAATAATTATTCTTGATAAATATTAATTACTTAAATCAAACGTTTTAAATAACTTAAATTAATCTTTAAAATAACTTAATTTCGTACTTGGATATGTTTAGTCTTCTTATATAAATTTTTGAGGATCATTATAAACTAAGTAGTTTTATAGAAATATTGAATTATGAAAATGTCATTGTAATTTTCTATTACCAGTGGTCGCAAACAAAAAGTGGAGCCACCATCGTTCCTCAAGAAGATCGGCGATGCGGAAGTGTTCCGCGGTCTTAGCGCCAAGTTCACAGCGTGCGCTACTGGAACACCTGAACCTGAAGTGGAATGGTGGGTATTATAACGTAGTGTCGGGTGAACCAACAAATCAGACACAGAATCCAGTGTTTGTAACTATTTTATTCACTCTTATTAGTACACACAATTTAAATCTATCCAAGATATATGTAAAATACAATATTTTAATATAAATCCTTCATATTCGACATTCGATGTTTACAATTTAAATGAAGCATTTTTTGAATTGATTTTTATATAAATCAATATAAAATCCGTGTTACACAGGTTCCGTAATGACACTAAGCTTTTCCCAAGCGAACGCATTCGTATCGAACAAGAGACCACCGGCCTACTACGTTTGACCATTAGTGGTGTTGTGCCGGAGGACGTTGCTACTTACAAATGCCGTATTTATAACCCACATGGAGAGGATTCTTGTTCTGCTCAGCTTATTTATGATAGTAAGTAGTTTTAGTAGTTACAATTATACATCCGTATGTAAATCATGATGACCTCAGACGATATAAAAATATCGTAGGAGTATTTTGTATGTCATCTATTAACACCCGGGCCCTAGATTTACACGATGAAATATTTACATTAAGCTTTTTAGATGATTATCATCTTTCTAGATATGGTTAGATAATGGACAGCGTATGAGGATCTAGAGACATACCTATCAAAATGCAACTCACCAAGATTTATAGGGTGCGCTTGTTTTGTTTTGTCGGAGGACAAAAAAAATATATTTTACATATAAATAATTTCTTAACTAAACCTACAATTATCGTGTCAGTCCAAACGCATTATAACAGCGTACACAGTATTAATATATGCGAAAGAAATCATCATAATTACAAATTACATTAATACTTCTACATTTTACCTTAGCTCTAGAACCGAGCAGCGGTAAGAAACCCATCGGTGAACAATATTCTGACTTTGACAAGATGAAGAAGACCGGAGTACCGATGCCGCTAACAGACAAGCCTATTATATCTCGTATGGCTGACAGACATTTGACTTTATCCTGGAAACCGTCTATACCACATCAGCCTAGGTTCCCGGTTACATACCAGGTCAGTTAGAAAACATCTTAATATTTTTCGAATATGACTTTTTTGGTAATAAATATGAAAATTTGTGAAACTTGATTATTGCTTTGAAATAAAATATGCAATGAATATATGTTGCTTGTACATATAATGAAGTTACGCTACATTAATTGTCCGAGGCAAAATTTTAATCGTATTTGAGTGCTGATTAATGTAATGACCGAAAGGCGGAAACTTAAATTTCGTTATAATAAAAAAATATCCTAATTTAATTATATTTAAAACTTTATTTCTTTTTTCAGGTGGAAATGTGCGAAGTCCCAGACGGTGATTGGTTCACTGCCCGCACTGGACTACGCTCTTGCGTTTGCGACATTCGCAACTTAGAACCTTTCCGTGACTACAAATTCCGTGTCCGTGTTGAGAACAAATATGGCGTCAGTGACCCCTCACCCTATGCCATTACTCATAGAGCCAAACTTGAACCGGATCCGCCCAAATTCGTGCCTTACCTCGAGCCAGGCATTGATTTCAGGCCTGAAACTTCTCCATACTTCCCTAAAGATTTCGATATTGAACGTCCGCCCCATGATGGTTATGCCCAAGCACCTAAGTTCCTTCGGCAGGAACATGATTCTCAATATGGTGTGAAAGGCCACAATGTCAATCTGTTTTGGTTTGTCTACGGATATCCGAAACCGAAGATGACTTATTACTTTAATGATGAGCCAATCGAAATTGGTGGTAGATATGATTGGAGTTACACGAGGAATGGACAGGCTACGCTGTTTATTAACAAGTAAGTTAATAAACTTTAAATTTAAATTAGAATATTATTAGAAAACTGGAAATGTTAAGTCTCATTTTTTAACCAATAACAGGAAAAAAAGATACGTTGAAAGTTTATTTAAACTGTCTAACTCAACTCGATGATTATAAGTTAAATTCCACTTGACCGAGAATATATTGCATATTTCATAATATATATACTTTCTCGGTCTGTGTAATTTGTGTTATTAATTTTATTTTCGCCAAAAGGCAATGTCATTAAAATTTGTGGTAAAGGAGACAGAAATTTTACGCTCATATAATTCGTGGAGTATGTTGTCCCTAATCATTGATGTATGAATCTTACATTATAATCTATTATAAAAACAATAGTTAAATGGTATGTTGACATCTAACCCAAATTCCTTGAATTTAACCAATAATTTCCCATTCATCAGAATGTTAGAACGTGATGTCGGTTACTACGAAGCGGTAGCTACCAACGAGCATGGCCAAGCTCGACAACGTGTCCGCCTCGAAGTGGCTGAATACCCAACTTTCATCAAACGTCCTGAAGAAACAATTGTGCTACAACGTCGTTTAGTACGATTTGAGGCAAGAGTCACTGGAGTTCCTTATCCGGAGATCAAGTGGTACAAGGACTGGCAGCCTTTGGCTCCTAGTTCTAGGACCAAGGTGAGATTTGATTAAAATTTATCCATTTTTGCTTTTATTCCTTAGCAGTTGTCTAGTGTTAATATATTGACAGTCTGTGCAGTTTTTACTTTATATAAACCATCCAAAGTCAAATAATTTTATTCAAAACTAGCGGCCCACCCGCGGCTTCGCCCTCCCACTTCACTCCTAGCATATGTTATTTTAAATTATTAGGTCAGAATAATAGCGCAGAACAATCAACAAACATCTCTTAAGGTTTAGCTGGGCTAAACTGCTGGGCTGGGTTCCATATCAAATTTTCCAGATCTTTATTTTTATTCTGTGGATAGAAAATGCTTATTATGTTGATCAGCTTTTACTAAGACGCTGTATTTATATCTCTTAGAAATTAGATGGGCTGGACGCGCCATTTTTACTTTTTTTATTATATGTATAGAATATAGATAGATAAGAAGTTACATGCTTCATTTTTTGGACCAGCAGTTCACTAAAGTTAATGTCTCAGACCTGAGAAGGACCGGCGCAAGAAACTCAACGGGACTTTTTTTTACTCAATTTTATACAAATACACTGTATTTAATTATTAATGTCAATGATACCTTACCATTATATTTAGATGATTACATTCACACAAACTTAACTTATGAAAATGTAAATTTTAATTCCAGATGCACTTCATAGAGCCAGACACCGTAGTGCTAACAATAAGCGACGCGATGCTCAAAGACGAGGGCCTGTACTCGGTGTCCGCCCGCAACGTTGCCGGCAGTGCCTCCACCTCCGCCATGCTGCACGTCGAGGAGGACGAACATGAGTACTCTAGCCGGTTAGTGTCTTTTAAGGGTTTTTTGTAATTACGAGTACTTATGAAATATTTAATAAATATTTTCATTTCTTCGCTCTGCTAACCAGGCAAATTTGACGGAAAGTGGAGGGCGCAGGTGTCTTAATGCAATCGGAACATTTTAACACTAAGTTCCCAGGCTTATTTACAATTACTAATTATGTAATAATTAAACTCTTTAAATTAATTAAAAACTTAGTCATTTCATAATCAAAAGATTAACACTTGGCTTAACATATAAACTACAATATTATTTTACAGTGTCCGCGAATACCCACCACGCATTAAGCCGAGCTCTAAGCCATTTGGAGATTATTACGATCTCGGTGATGAATTGGGCCGCGGAGTACAAGGCGTTGTGTATCACGCTGCTGAAAGGACCACTGGTATGAACTTCTTATTAATATGAGTATAGAAGTTATGGTCCATACATACTTGGATTTGTTTATTGTTGGGATAGATAAAGATAATTTAACAATAATAGCTTCTTGTTATGTTTAAATTTCTAGAAGAAAAAGCATTTTTTTAATACAAACACATTAAACAAATTAGCATTCAATTTAATTTTTTTTTACTTATATTATTAAACACACCGCTTACTGTGTGAGATACATGAAAATTATTTAAAAATATCTACATATTATACTAGTATATTTGTAGTTACTTACAATCATTTACAAGATGCATCGTGGAGGTAATTATAGGTTGATACACATATACCCTTATATATATCGCAATATCTTTATGTTATACGAAAATGAAACAGTGACTTAACACTTAGTAGCGGAGAATGGAGTCTATGAACTAAAAAACGCTCTAATATCAAATACTCCAATACAAATTTTGTTTCCAGGTCGAAACTATGCTGCAAAGATCATGCACGGTCACTCCGAACTGAAACCCTTTATGAAAAACGAGTTAGACATCATGAACATGTTGAACGACCGCCATCTTTTACGTCTGTACGACGCGTACGAGCACGACCACACTCTCGCGCTTGTTCTTGAATTGGCCGGTGGTGGAGAATTAGTCAGGTATTGTGTTTACGTATCTAGAGTGTGAGATTATATGGAATATAGATAGATATTAGGATAACGTTAAAAAGAGTAGTTTAAAATATAATAAAAATAGTGAGAATGATTTCTAGAAAATATAATATAAAAAATAAACAATATTTTGAACACATATTTTGCTGTAATTTTGTGTATTTCAAAAATTTGAAATACATACATATTTAGATTATAATTTTATTTAAATTTAAATTATAACCTTTGTACTTACGTTATTTCCAATATTTCCCTTCCAGGGACCGTCTTTTAAGAAGCCAAGGCTACACAGAATGTGAGGTTGCGGGATACATTCGCCAGCTTTTGCGTGGACTCAAGCATATGCATGACAACAGCATCGCACACTTAGGATTAACTGTTAGTGACCTTTGATTTTTTTTTAATTTATCCATTTTAAGAGATACATAATTTGGAACTAAGCGATATACTTACATAGTACCAAATTATGCTTCTAGAAACATTAAAACTTTCTATAATTTGAAGTTATTAAAAATTATACTTAAAATTTTAATTTCGAATTTAGATAAATTTCTATGTTTTATTGTCTAACTTGGCCGGGACTAACATATAATGTACAATGAGTAAGGTCGATTTTAATTTGAAACCATTGCACTTATAAAATACTTACAAATTATTAACAGTCCCTGTAGATTATATAAATATAATGTCTTCACAGATAGGAGAACTCCTTCTATCTCACGCCGGAAGCGATCTTCTCAAAATCTGCGATTTCGGTCTCTCCCGCAAAATACAAATGAACAAATATGCTTCCCTCGACTACGGAATGCCAGAATTCGTCTCACCAGAAGTTGCAAATGGAGAAGGAGTTAATTACGCAGCTGACATGTGGAGCGTTGGAATAATTACATACATTCTTCTCAGTGGATATTCTCCATTCCGGGGAATAAATGATAGAGAAACTTTGACCAGAATACGCCAAGGTAGCTGGGCTTGGCATGATGAAGAATGGTGGTCGCGATTCAGTAAGGAATCTAGGGATTTTATCTCTAAACTATTAGTGATTAATTGGCAGGACAGGATGGATGTGAATAGAGCATTATCTCATCCTTGGTTGCTGTTAGCTGATAAAATATATCAGGATGAATATATCATTACTACGGATAGATTGAGGAGTTATTATAATTCGTACAGGTAAGTGTTATCGCTAGCGATTTATGTCTAGTTAATAAATATAATATCAACTCTGGTTTATAACTTAGCTTTGGAACATTTTCAGTTTGTTACAATACGTCAAAATTTCCTACCGAAACAAAATGAACAACTGTATTTATAATTTTTCGAATAAACGTAATGTTGATGTTAATTAAGCTAACTTAATGTTCATATATTTACCTGGCTTTCATTTTCCGTTTTATGAAATCATAATAAAAACTGCATTTCTTAAAACTATACTATACGTTTTAAGGGAATGGATGAGCAATGCACAATGCCGTACCTGGTTCCGTCGACGTCCTCTTAGTGGTGCCTTCGATCACCCATCTAAGATGGTGTACCCGCCTGGAGGGATTTATACTCCTGAAGGTAATTTTTTACAAAATATTTTTTTAGAATACTCTGTTATACAGGGTAGCCAGAGAGAACTTATTATTAAGGCAATATTATCCAGAATAATTTAAAAATAATCGATCCGCGATGTGGGTATTGAACCCCTAACCATTACAATTAAAGTTTGATGTTATCGCACCGGGCCCCGAGGACCTCTAACCTTCATAACAATAGTAATGTCATTTCCAGGTACCCCTGAACGTGATACCTCTCGCGAGAGGAAGCCAGGCGAGTGGGATCTCAAGTTCAAGCAATGGGAACATCCTGATTGGGAGGTATCTGCTACTTCTGAGAGCCAGTAAGTCTTTTTAAATGTAACTAAAATCTATATAAAAATATGGAATGAATGACGCTGTCATAGTGCTAAGCAATGAAGATACGATAAAAACGTATAATCATATTTATTTCATCGGTCTAGAAAAACAAAATTTGTGGTAAGGACAACATTTCGCTACCCAAAATACAACACCTTTTAATTAAATTAAGTTCTCTCTGCCCATATAATGAGGGAAATATTTGAAGTAAAAAATGATATTGTATGGAAATAGGAGGTTGAACTAAAATAAAATGACACTTAATATTAGAATAGTCAAAAATCTACATCATTAAGTATAATTTGTTTACATTACAGTTACCAAAACGGTCCAGATACGTATTTGCTGCAACTCCGCGACACTCAGTTCCCGGTGCGTCTTCGCGAGTATATGAAGGTTGCTTGTATAAGGTCACCGGGATACAGTCTGAGTATACAGGATAGTTATGATCCTAGGGTGAGTTTGAGTTTTTTATAAAAATATTTTTTTGAAAATCACTTCTTTAAACAAATTTACACTTTACGTAAATAATATTGCTCACAATGAATTACCTTAATATAATCAATACAGACGCCGATCATCCGTGAGCGACGTCGCTTCACCGACATAATGGACGAAGAAATTGACGACGAGCGCCGCGAACGTATCAACAACTATGGCACTGAAAGCTACACTATCCGCCGTTTACGACACGAACTTGGTACACGCCTAGACTCCTACGCTGAAGCTCAGGCCTTTATGGAGTCTAAGAGGGACGGACGTTTGCCCTTCCTTAGAGAAAAACCTCGACTCCTTCCTGTACAAGAGGGACAACCCGCCCGTCTCAGCTGTTACGCTGTGGGTGACCCTCAACCTACCATACAATGGTTTAAAAACGATATGGTCATCGCCGAAGGCCAACGTATAAAGATAATTGAGGATGATGAAGGAAGATCTACCTTAGAATTCAACCCGGCTATGCATCATGATATCGGCTTCTATAAGGTAGTAGCAAGGAACAAAGTAGGACAAACTGTTGCCAGGACAAGGATAGTAGAAGCCACCACTCCTGATGCCCCGGATAGCCCAAGTGCTGCTGAAGTATCTGACTCAGAGGTTCTTTTAAGGTGGACGCAGCCTAAATATGACGGTAATTCACCAGTCCTCTGCTACAGCTTACAGTACAAGAGAGGTGACAGCGTAGAATGGGTGACGGTAGCGGAAAATATTGACCATGAGTTCTTCGTTATACGAGACTTGGAGCCAGATACAAGTTATCAGTTCAGACTGGCATCACGTAATAGAATTGGATGGAGCGAAAAAGGCATTCCCACTGCTTTAGTCAAAACGAAAGAATCTGGCGCACCCAAAATTCAAATCACAAAAGCAATGAAACATCTCCAACAACTCACCGAATCCGGTCAAGAGATTGTTTTTGAGGAAGACAGACCCAAATTAGACTACAGTACTGAAGAAAACCCAACAGACTGGAACACAACACAGGACTTTTCTGATCGCTACACCTTCATATCTGAACTGTCGCGTGGAAAGTTCTCGATTGTTGTGAAGGGCGTGGATAAAGAAACGGATGACGTAGTCGTAGCGAAAATTCTAGAAGTGCGACCGGAAACGGAAATTCAAGTTCAACGAGAATTCAACTGCATTCGTAAATTGCGACACGAGAGGATATCAAATTTACTAGGTGCGTACCAATTACCTGGAGCTCCCGTTGCAGCATTGATTATGGAAAAATTACAAGGGGCTGACGTGCTAACATATTTATCCAGTCGTCACGATTATACAGAACAAATGGTGGCAACAATTATATTGCAAGTGCTAGACGGCTTGCAGTACTTGCATTGGCGAGGCTACTGTCACTTGGACTTGCAGCCTGATAACGTGGTGATGGCATCGGTTCGCTCTTTGCAAATTAAATTGACTGACTTCGGTTCAGCTCACAGAGTTACCAAGCTTGGCACTAGCGTTCCCCAGGTTGGCGATTTAGAATACAAGGGTAAGATTTTATTTGATTATTTAGTTATTCTAGCCATATTGATATACGAGTATTGTAGTAGTATAATGTAGTATATTAACTTTGTAATATTTTATTGTTGTATAGATTTGATATATTAGAAAAACCATGTTTCAAACTGATTATGAAAACTCAAACTTATAAACTTATCATTAGAACCATAGCTTCAATGCATTAAAATATTATTTAAAAAAATATTAAAAAATAAATAATAACAATTTCAGCACCTGAAATTATCAACGACGAAGCAGCATACCCACAAACGGACATCTGGTCTGTGGGTGTTCTCGCGTACATATTACTGTCAGGGGTATCGCCATTCAGAGGAGACAGCGATGCTGACACTCGTCAAAATATATGCTTTGTCAGATATCGATTTGAACATTTATATAAGGAAATCACTCAGGTTTGTTTTTCCTAACTTTACGTCTTTTTTTAAATGTGACTTAAGAGTCATTTAATCTACACAGTAGTCAAATTATACTAGAAAAAATGTGCTCAGTTAAAATATTAAAATTTTACACAAGTTACAAAATTTGTATTTAAAATATATCTTTCTAAGATAAAAAAATATAGAAAGCCATCAAACATTAGGCTTCCTTTAATAAGAATTATTCAACCAGTAGTCCTTTTATCACTAGGACTTTTGGTAGTATTTGAAAGATTCTTTGTAACCATCCAAAAGAAACAAATATTTATTGCCAATGAAATATTAGATTTGAATGCTAACGTGAACACTAACGAAAAATATATATTTAGAAATCTAAATACTCTATATTTAACACTAAAAACATACTTTCTATCCTACAGGAAGCAACACGGTTCTTAATGTGGGTATTCAAGAAAGTACCATTAAAGCGGCCGACGGCTGAGGAGTGCCACGAGCACCGCTGGCTTGCGCACTCCGACTTTACTCAGAGGAAACGCGAGCGAGCTGTGTTTATATCGACTCGTCTTAAGGTAATATAGAATAAATAGGAGTTTTTCTAATTAAATAGACATGTGAATGACACGTGATGAAATTTAGTTGTCATGTAAAAATCTTTTGTACCGGTATAAAAACTTGATCGTATAAGGATATGAACTCGCTTCTCCTCGAAACCCTTTCTAAAAAGTATTTTTCTTATTATTTTGTATGAATTTACACTTTAAACTGTAACAAAATCTTTTCAGTTTCTCCAGAACTCATAAGGTTTAAATATCCCAGAATATCTAATTTAATACTTTATGGGTTGTGTTAATTGGAAAAGTTTCACAAATTACTTTAGGTGTTCATTAATCAAATCAGATTTTTGGATTATATGTACAGTTTCTATAGCAAATATTATGCACATATAGCAGCAAAGGATGATGAAATTAAAATTATTAGTATTTATTAAGATCGTTGCAATATGTAAAGTTGCGGATTAAAATCCTACTCGAAACAATGTTCATATTTATTCCAAATATTTTCGTTTTAAAATAAACTACAAAATGTATCGTTGTGTTGTTAAAAATTAGCAAACTGTTCACTTCTGCCTATTTCGCAAAAAAAAATAAGAGAAACTACAATATGAAAATAACCATTAGATCCTAGTAAAATATTGTAATAAATTCAACAGGAATTCTCAGAAGAGTACCATTCAAAGAAATCGGAGGAGGCGTCGAAAACTGATGCTCTTTCTTCAGTTGCGTCGCCACGAATGCTTGTCAGGTCTAACAGTATTACCGACGAGTTACTATCTGCTGCACGCTGACTAACCACTGCTCAAATGAACTTATAATGTTTCGAATTTGGTGAATAAAATATCGATTTAGATTATATTATTTAAGAGG
>FAUM01017041.1:0-10552 GCA_900068815.1 Heliconius wallacei | reverse complement strand
AACAGAAACATTAAGACTTTTCCTATATAAAGAAGAGCCTTAGCAGACCCGAAACTAAATGTAATTTGGAACATTTTTTTCTTTTACATAACACAAGAATTTACCGAATGAGTCATATCAACTTTTTTTTTTTTAAAAGATTTAAATCGATTCTAAAAATTTAATAAACATAAAACCTGTTATTGTATTCAAACTATTAAAATCAATAAAAATATCTAACGTAATAATCACTTTCACTTAAAATTATATCAGAAATATTTACAAGATTACATCACATCAAAATAGATAAATGAAAGAGATAACAAAATTTACGAGACAGGTTTAAGCTAAAATTATCAAAAAGACCTGTGCTGGAGTCGTTAGCTTATTAATATTAATTAAGTCCCAAAGCCAATAAATTAACACTAATATTACATATGTCTGCACTTAAATTACATTCAAGTATTAGCTTTTATCAGAGTGGAATACAATATTATAAAAATTATTCTTCTTTCTGATCCTTCCATCGCGTTACGTCAAAGATGCCAGAAGTCTATCTATCTATTTATAAAATATCTATTTATAACATATCATATAACATGGGTAGGTAATATCTTTTTATAAAAAAATATGTATTAATAAAAATCAATAAGATTACATATGTAAATGTCTTTGAAAATCTTTTTTTTTTTAATTAATATTGTTATATACAGTTAATTATTTTTTTAATTTATTAAAAAATATATATTTATTTTAATTATAAAACAAATAATTACCTGAAATTTTCACAGGCAAGTTGCGTTCTTACCAAAATAAATTTTAGACACTTGTCAATTTTATGCCTAATTAAAAATAAATATATAAATAAAAATGTTATGAATTTTGACAATATAAAATATGCATATGGTGAATTCGTACTACTGAGAAGTACGTACTGTATTTGAAGGCCTAATATTGATTTCTTACAAAGTAACATATAAATCTATTTGACTCTAAACGCCACATGTTACACCTGGCGTACATAAAAAGTAAACTTAGGGGATTTTTTACGACTATAAAATTCGTCATAGATGAGCAACCGTGGACAATGTATGTACATACTACACAATATTTAAATTATACACAAAAGCTTCCTCAATAAGGCAATAAAGATAAACGAAACAACAAAAACTAGGTTTATATGTACTTTAATATCTTGATTTTAATATAAATAATATAATTTAAGAAGGTAAATATGAATATTCCTTTGGTAATTTTGAAGGATACAAAGAAGGATATCCCTAATCGACCTCAATGGTAATTTCAAGGTTATTAAGAAATTTTGTTTACTTCATATATTCTACATATGCTTCAAAAGTAATAAGTCGATGACAAATATATAAAAAAGTTGACCTTGAATTCAATTAACGTTAATTACTAAAAAGCGACAGTCGGGTCTACAAGCTAAATTATGTTTCGAGATAAGATAGCGTATCTAATGCAAATACTGACATTCCTACTTTAAATACCTTATCTGACGACCTCGGTTATGTACTTTAACAATGAAATCTTTATTATTTGTATACAATTCGTTTCAATACATATTTGGTACTTATTGTGATATCGAAAAATAAAATTTTAATAAAAAAATTACAGGTAATACAACCAATACAGCGTATCCCGCACATAGCAGGGTTAATACATCCCCCAAAGTTCCATTCCCCACTGTCTGACAAATTCTTAAGGCATTGCGTGTTGAGAAGCGAACCTCAACGCCGCGTTTTACTTGGTCACCAGAGCGAAGAAATGAATATATGAATTATTTAATTCCCCGAATGAGAATCGACCCGCAATCATCGCCCTTATAGTCGCATGCTTGTCAATACAGTTTAAGAGATTATTATTATATTAAATTATATTATATAGACATTTTATTTAAAATAAACTAGTAAGCTACATACCAGAAACAAAAGCAATAGCAATAATTTAATATAAACTCACCTTAAATTCCTTATCGGAAACAACTTCACCAACATATTCAAGTATAAAATCACCAGATTTGATCTTGTGCTTGGTGCGTACACCCCAGCCTTTGTTTTCCGTCATGAACTTTTCAAGACCAGATGCCCATTCGTGGCGTTGAATCCGCTGGTTCTTACATTTGTCCCTGGTTGGGTAAATATATATTTATATATAAGTATATATTTTAATTTACGTTATGCCAATTTATTTAAAACAAAATTATTTAACTTTCGCCATTATTACAATATTAAAACTTCTTATAAATAATACTTTACTGGGCCATCTTTAGTTAACATAATCTGATCAATTCCTTTTTTAGTATAAGAAAAAATAAATATTTTAAGTTAATTAAGAAAAAAACTCCCTACAAAATAGAACATTTTTTAGCAATTAACCCTCAAAAAAAAAACCTGCAACTAACCCGCAAGGACACAGCTGCGGCGAACACTCTGAGAACACGAGCCTGTTGATGCAGTCCTCGTTGCAGCAGGAGGACGACGCGCAGTTGCACGCAACGCTCTCGCATTCGTCGGCTGACGGTTTCACGTCGTAGTATACATCTGGAAATTGTAAACCTTAATTTATATATTTTTTAACAAAAACATTGTATTCAACTTGTTTCAGGAATTTGAATTATTGCATGTTCAGGTAGTGGAACTCAGCGCTACAGTTCGTGTAAACAGAGGAAATGGAAATGATCTACTCCCCCTGATCTACTCCCCCGAGCGGGATCGAAGGTGCAGCCGTCGCGTTTACAGTCAGAAAATAAAGTGGTATAGAAACCATCATGAGACAGAAGAAAGTAGAATTGACCGCAACTCATTAAATTGCAATAAAGAATAAAATATTTATTTCCCTCGTTCTAAGAAACCAAAGCCTGACAATGATCCACAATTGACTCTTTTTACCAGAAATCCAGAAATATACCCTTCTACTGAGTTGTTCACTTCCGCACATTTAGAAGCTCTGACCAAACCGACTAATATTCATGTAAGCTACAATTAGCATGTACACTCATCGCATTTAGTGGAACACGTTCCGAAGGCGTGCATATGCAAAATTTTCAAATATTTTTTCATTATCATTATTCAAATAAAACAATAAATAACTGACAAGGTTCATACAAAGATTTTGTAAAAATGTCAGGGGTATTAAAATATAAGTTAGTAATTAAAAACTAAATTCATTTCATTTTAAAATATTCATTTTAAAGTATCAACTGCAATTTAAAACAATTGAAGTCATACAAGGTAATATATATTTTCTTAGTTTCCCGCTTGATATTATATACAAGTTACTGGGTAAGGAACCAGTATTAGACAATATGTTTTCCATTTTCTGTCAGATTTCGATACATAGCGTGTTTAGTATTATAAATCGAAATCTGACAGAAATTATAGAGTATAGTAAATGATTACAATAGAACCCAAAACAATAATTTTTGATATTTTTGTCTGTTTATCTGTGCGTTTGCACAATTTAGCTATCAATGTATGAATATTAAAGTAAATCAGATGATAAAGTTAATAATTGTGTTGTAAACCCGAACGAATCCACGTGGAGGCCATTAGTATTATAATATGTCAATTAACACAAACAACCAAATGAAGTGATAGGAACAAGTATTATGATAATTAGTACATAAAAACGCAGTGATACGGAGATAGCAACGCTCGAGCTCACTTTATATCGGCACTACAATAGAGTCAAAAGTGTAACGTTAATAAATCAGCCAATCAAGTCGAGTGTTATCTTCTCTATCGAAAGCTTGTCAAAAGGTTGAGTACAATGAATGTTGATAACGTAGATACATTTTAAATTGTTTGAAAAAAATACGATCTTAATAATTTTTTTAACAATTCTTAGGTAGTTTCAGTTTGTAATACGATTCACTATTGTAACAACAGGCCTACGGCGTTGAGTTCAGTCACTCAACACATAGTGCATCGAAAATTGGGGGGACTCGGAGTTAATATTAGGTAGGGAACCTAATGTTAAAAAAATTATATAGCTCACTTGTACGTATCTTCTTGTAGTTCCAAGACGGTACCGGTTGGTTGTAATGTTGCTCCCACCAGATATCGTAGGGCAGTGTGAAATACTGCGGAGTGCGGCGCACCCAGCGCTCGCAGTATGGGGGCGGAGAGAGGAGGCCCGGTGGAAATTCTGTTTGGGTCACCAAGTTCTTTCCTTTGCCTTCTGGTTTGGGACTAAAAAGAAAAAAATTGTATGTTAGTATAGTATGGACAAATTCTTTATTTATTTAATAAACAAATCCTTGACATCTTATTATTATGGTAAATATTTATATTGGAAAAAGATCTTTGTAAATGAGATCTCTAAGATCTGTTCTGATCTAAGATCTGATCTGTATGAAAAAAGATATCCTTTATAGATTATTTATGAAACGGTATGTGTATCTTTTAAAACAAACAAAATAATATTCTGTATACTTACTCTTCCTTATAATAATCGGAGAACAGTCCAGCAACCAAAAACTTCTTCCTTAATCGAGGATTCTTTTTCGAAACTGTTGGTCTCTCCCTACCATCAGCGCCATTAACAGGACTCTCGTCACGCGATGACGCCACCCGTTTCTTACAAATGACACTTTTCGAAAGCACATCAATGCTCTTTTCAAAATCTATTTCCTTCTCGTTTAGAGGTAACGGATCGTTTTCGTCATGGTCATGAAGAGTGTCTATGGATGGCTCACGAGACTTCGATGTTAGCCGCCGACTTATTACTGTGTCTATTGAACTTTCTCGAGAGCTGGAATGTATTTCTTGAACTTTTTTACTGATAGTACATGAGCGCGACTTTCTCCTAGTAGCTATGCTCTCTGGTTTGGTCGGCCTCTCAATGTCTAAAGGAAGTTTCTTTTCTGTTTTTCTAGTATTCTTTTCCTCAGATGCATTGTCAGAACTTCTCGTTAGTCTCCGTTCACCAGGGTATAAGATAGCTAGGCTTGACTTTGGCCTCAAACCAACTTTTGTAGTTTTCTCTACAATTTTTCGCTTTGAGAATATTTCTTCAATTTCATGTGATGGAGACATTGCCCTAGTTTTTCTTTTCAATCTTTCTAAGTTATCCAAGCGAGTGGTGTTTTTATCGGCTTTGAGATTTAATAAGCTTAGGGGAATGCTATCTTCGGGATCATTTCCCAGGGAGCTAGTTAATGAAGGAATACTATCAGTCTCACTAAGGACTTCCCATTTATTAATATGATTTTTTAATTCTTTATCAGATCTTGATTGTTTGAGTTGTAAAGCTGGTGCTCGTAAGATAGAAGTACTTCCAATTTTCTTTTCCGTGACACTCTTTTCTACAGAAGAAACTTTACTATTATCTGTCGCAACATCTTTTCCCTGTAACTTTTCTAGAGCAACGACAGTCAGACGTCCTTGCTTTGGTAATTCATCTTTATTTAAGACTATTTTTAGTTCTGGTTTCTTCGTCGTTCGCTCTAAAAAGCTGCTCATAGCCTCGCCATCTTTAGGGACTCTTTCAAATGCAGAATGATCGGTGTCCTCAGATGTGAAATTATCAGACGCAGTATTGTTTAATATGGTAGAAGGTTCCACTTTCTTCTTCTTCTTTTTTATACTAGGGAAACCAGTCCTATTTATAGCTTTGCGTCGTCTTGTTCTTTTCTTAGACACTTCAAGAACCTTATTCTCAGTAGATTCATTGGCCTCACCATTCTTTACAAGTGCATTTTGTTTTTTATTATTTTCTAATGTTGACAATTTGTCCGTTGAAAGTTTTGGTAGAACCACTTTCGTTGGAAGTACAAGTTTACTTTCTCTAATTAAATTATTTGATGTTTTCTTCTTCTTCTTTTCATTTGAATCATCATTCTCGTTAAGATTTCTCTTAGGTTGTCTCAAGTTATGCCCACCGGTGGTTTCTTGGATTTTATCGGATAGTACCGCTGCTATTGATTCGCCTCTTTTAGGTCTGATAATTGGATCAGGCGTCTCTGATATTAAGGCAAGAGGTATTTCTGATTCAGTATCAATGGGTGCTAACAATTCATTGGAATTTTTAGCATCATTACCTTTCGATTTATTCTTGCTCTTCGAACTCTCGACCAAAATATTATTTACACAAATGGACGATTTAGGAATCTGATCTTCTAAATCTACAGATGGCTCAAAAATACCAGTGGGTTTATCGACATTAACGACGACGCATTGTTCAATCACAGTCTCAGTAACTTTCGATCTCTTAGTTTCTAATAACTTTCCTTTAGACACCGGCGACTTTATAACGCTCGCTCTTGTGTTTACTTGTATTGATTCTTTTCCTTTTGTACGATCGTCAGATATTTTACTTCCGGTTTCACTATTCTTTTCTTTTTCTAGAATTCGAGATTCAATTGATTTTCTAATGTTATTATTAAGAAGTGTATCTAAGACCTTAGTAGCTGCGCTTGGGTTAATTTTGGATACTAAATTGCTAGTAAGACCTTCTAATCTATTTTTCTTTCTGGTCATTATTTCCGATTTTTGTGCAGGTGGTATCGAACTTTTATAAAGAGAACGTGCAGACATGCTTTTAAGTGGATCAACGGATGAGTTATTTGTATTTGCCTGCTCGGCTGATGAAGGAGATTTGTCACATTCCTTGCTTTCTTCTTTTGATGTATTTTCATTAATATCTTTCGAAACACCACTACTTATTGTTTTGTCTTCAGATAATTTTTTGGATAGTGACTGCACAACCTGATCCAGACTAGAATGTGATATAACCTTGTCCGCTTCTAGTCTGTGGCGTTTTTTTGGTGTCGCAATAGGGGCTGAATTTCTAACTGGTGAAGCCTTTCTCTCACATCTTGGCGATGATGTTCTGCTGGCTTCAATTTTAGATGATTCTATTTTTGTATCATTTCCTTCTTTTGATTTTGGCAAACTTTTTTCTAAGTCATTAACCATTTTATGTACCGCTTTAAGTTTTTCTGAGGTTTCATAGATTTTTTTGGAGAGCTCAGATTGTTCCGAAGTAGGTTTTTCTATAGCCAGATCATCTTCAATGTTGTTATTTGTAAGGTGGCTATCAGAGAAAGATTTATTAAAAGCGTCGGTTTTTGTTGGAGTTTCCAATGTATTAGTGTTCTTAATAGATTTTGGTGATGTTTCATTTTGAACTTTGTTATCTTGTATATTAAAAACTGGATGTTTTGAACTATCATTGCCTTTCTTGTTTTTTTCAACAGCACCCCTCTGCTTAGACAGTTCTTCTGAAACATCTTTATGTACATCACCCATACAATCAGTTTCAGTACATAGAAACTTATCAGAGCTAGCATCAGTCTTGGAATTTTCATCAAATTCAGCAGAAACTAAGCTTAAGCTCAAAGAATTGCTAGTTGAAGAGTTTATATGGTAATGTCTCTTTTTTAATGGTAATTTATGTTCGTTGGTATCTTTACCGCCTTTATTTTGAGATTCTGTCAGTTGCTTTTTATGTCGTCGCTTTGATGTGGGTGTAGCAATTTCCTGATTATCTGATGTTTTTCGCTTTTTAGATGCTCTTTTTATTACTTTTGGAGGGGCTGGATCTGCCGTAAGCTTTTCTTTTTCTATAGTTTTTTGTGGAACTGGAGACATGTTACTAATGAATTTAGGTGCTATTTGACATAGTTTTATAAAGTTAGATATTAATGTATCCATGTCTTGTGTAAACTTTTGGTCGACCGAATCAACCGAACTGCGATTTGCAACCGATTCCCTGCATCGTGAAACCGATCTTGAACGATGTCTTCTTTTACTTCTATGCCTGTGATGTTTACTTTCAGTTTTAATGGTTATCCTTGAAGGTCTCTCTGTAGGTTTTAAGTTTATTTTGGGTGGCGCTAAAACTACCGTTCTCCTTTGCTTTTTAATATGGTATGAAGGTTTAATGTTTGGTTTCTTGAAATTCAAAAATACATTTCTAGACAAGGACTTGTTTGGAATATAGGAATTTTTTGCTTTTTCAAAACAATTAGGCAACGGTTTTGAAGAATTTTCTTTCTTTGCAGTTGGCGAATCCTTTTTAACTTGTTTACGATTTTTAGGTGAAAGTGTCCTTGAGAAATGTCTTAAATTATCATCTTTCTTCGAGCCAGAAGACAATTTGGTAGCTGTACAAATTGGCGATATGCCAAATTTATGAGTGAATAAAGGTTTGAGAGAGGGCAAAGTGTTACCAATAAAACTTGATTTAGACGGCGATTTTAACAACGTGTTATTATTGTTGTGACTCACTTTAAAAATGTTATAAGTTGTTACTGGCCTCTGTAAACCGCTAAACACTGGCCCGGGCGCAAAGGGATCTGAAGAATTTAGTCTCAATATATGTTTTTGACTATTTTTCGAAAATCCATAGTTATATTTCGACGGAAGGGGATACTTTGTGCAGACACTAACATATTTCGGACTAGCATTAGGTTTGCGTAAATACGTCTCACATTCAGAGTCACTTGAACTGTGTCCTAAAGTTAAACTACTGAACGTTTTATTGGATAGAAGCAAAATTTCTTGATCAGACACAAAATGTTTCTGATTCTTGTAATACGACCGATTTCTGACGGAACGGGTCTTTTTCAATTTTCTCATTCGCCTCCGCATACTCCTCACACTGTAGTCGGTTTTATAGCCTGACTTGTCACTTTTATAGCCAGATTTGTGATCACTTTTGTACCCTGACCTACAATAGTCACTTTTGTAACCAGACCTACATCCATAATCACTTTTATACCCTGATTCTATTAATCTACTGCAACTTTTATAAGGCTTAAATTCATGATCACTTTTGTAACCGGAGAGAATATCCTTATATTTTGGATTAAGGTCAATTTGCTTCCACGTCGGGTCTAGAGGATCTTCAGCGGCACCTTCATTTTCGCTTTGATGATCTCTCCAAGAGTTATTCATTGATTTAGTATTCTTAGTTTTCGGTAAGTTTGCAAGTTTACTGCTCACTTCTTTTCTTTTTGCGTAAACTCCAGACAAAACAGATCTATTAGATGGCAGGGAGTCGTCATCACTATCAGCTGAGTCGTATTGGTTCTTATCTCTCAGCGTTTTAGATGTCGACTTTGTTGTTTTGGCTTTATTTTGAGGCTTTCGGCCAACTTTTTTCCTTGGCGGATATAAAACTCTATCAGTTGCATAAAGCATTCTATCTAAAGCAGCAATATCTAATTTGTGATCATTTTTCTTGTTCTTCTCGAACTTATTTTGTTCTTGTTTAAGTGGAATGGGTGATGGCGCTTCCGTTTTAATTTGCTTAATTTCATTCTCTATTCGCTTTTTTTGGAAGTCACAGTCACTTGAATCAGATATATGGTGTGCCCTGGCTCTTGTTTTAGATTTTGAACGGGCACTTTTTCTTTCGCCGATGGTATTTTCTTTATGAATGGATTTCCGGCTAAGCCTATTATGACTATCTTCTATATCATGCCGCCGCAATGGAGAATGTGTTGGTGAATTATGATTAGATAATATACCAGAGTCGGGTGAAACATTAGGCGGATCGTTGTTATTGTGAAAATCGTTAATCACATTAACTCGGGACTTCAACTGTTTTTGAGATTCAGCACCTTTACTGGCGTATTCATCTTTTCTAACTTTACGGGGTCGACCTCTTTTTCGTCTAGATTCAATGACTACATTCTTAACGTCTTCTTGAGATTCAACTGAATTTGTACTGATTGTGTCCAGTTTTTGAGCATCTATCTGATTAGCGGGGCCGGTGTCCGCGCCAGTTACTGTTATGGGTGAACTTTTTAACAGGTCACTAGCACTGCCCAATTCTGAACCACCTGATGTTATATCTAAGTGCATAAAGTCGTTATTATCGACACAGTCTTCCAAACTAGGCGGATTAGGTATCGATAGTCCAACAGAATCCGTCACAGAAGTTATTTCTTCAAGATCTTTATTTATTTGAGACAATTCTTCTGTTTGCTGTGGACTCAAATGCGGAGTGTTGTTTAAAAAATTCGACGCAATAGGTGCTATATCAGATAAATTATTTATTTGGCCGAGCACACAATCACTAATAGTCCCGACACCTTCAATAGGATTTGCTTGTATTCCACACGGTATTGGAGGATTGGGCGCGGGATAAATAGTGTTGATTGGCACTGTCGTACTCAGTTGCTGCGTTCGCGCCACAAATTCTTGCAATAGTCGTGACGAATAATGCGACGTGCTTTGATGTACAGTCGTAGAATTAGAACATTCATTCTCCGATCCAGAAGAATCTTGCGTCGCCCTCTGTATCGCAGCTGTTACAAGTTGTGGTGTTAGTTCCATTTCACTACTTGAACCGTCTCCTGTAATAATAAGAAATATTGTCAAACCGAAGTGTTTTCTATTAAAGTCATAAAAAGACTTTCGAAACTAAACTGAACATACCATTATCAGCAATAGATTTGTCGTCGTCTGGCGAACCACTGTGAACTGGGAAGGTCGAGAAATTGGGCTGTTGCGCCGGCGCGCTCGATGTTTGTTCTGGAAATAGTTCCGCAAGGTCCGCATCGTCGATGACCTGAGGAATATATTTTAGGTTATTTTCAACG
>FAUM01012977.1:0-16632 GCA_900068815.1 Heliconius wallacei | reverse complement strand
ACATTAGGTTCCCTCTGCTTATCTTGCTGTTTGGGAGATACAGCGTGAAACTGATTTGTTTTAGGTAGTTAGGTTCATTGTTGATATAAACAAAGTAGTATGTGTAGAAACTTTTCTATTTTTACTACTTCTAAACATTTCATCATCATCATCATCGTGTAATATTTACCAAAATTAAAGTACCACCATCTATAAAATTAAAGCGCTCAACGTCCAAGCGAAATCAAAGCATGACATTATTCTAGGCCATGCCTCAGGACTACGCGTACGAAATCCTAATGAATGGCAACCCTAAGTACGATAAAAGCCCGCGAATGGGGCAGAGACAAACGGAGCGTTACGTTTCAAAGGGTACTAAAACAACGTAAAGTAGAATTAATGTTATTTAATTTTGCCTTATTATAAAAGCAAACTGGAACAAATATGGATGTGTTTGCTTAACTTTGAAAATAAAGGGGGGAAAATTAAATATTCATCGGGTTTAATTGATCTCAATTCTCGTACAGCTTCCGTTATAAGATACATTAAACAAAAAGTCTACTTAAATAAGATAATCAGAAAATTGTGCATAAGAAATAACATGAAAAACATTTTTCTTTGCATAAACAACATTGCAACAGCACTTCGCTGTCGTTTATATCGTATTTAAATATTATTCATACAAATCGATTGAGCTCTCGTAGTGTGCTTGTAGTGAAGTATTCTGAAAATTGTAACAAGCCCGCTATGCCTTTATTTAAGATACGACACTACTGGATGTGGTATATTTTATGAAAAAGTAGAAAAAAAAACACAATTTCAAATGTTTTCTAAATAGGAACAGCAAATAAAATACATGGGGGTATGGGATAAGACACTTTATAATTAAAAATAACTCATGTAGTTTTAAATAATATAAGAGGCCAGTTATGGCGCAGGGGCGCAGACGTGTGAATGTAAACAATACAGTGGTAGTGATTTCGATTCCCACATATTATATATTTACTGAGAGAAATTAATAGATATTGATTATATGTTACGTGTTATAATCTGGTGTATTTGAGATATAAGAACTTTATCTTCTGTTGTTGAGAAGACAACAATGTATTTCAGTGCTACCGAAAAAAGTTTAACTCTTCAACCAGGTCTAAGTCTTCGGTCACGAAGCCCGAACATCCTTTGCACGTTAGCATAGTTCATGCACCCGCGGAACTTCTCATTGTCGGTAGTTTTAGAACCCCTTTAGCAATTTTGGCTTTGTGGTTGTATGGAATTTTTGCTTTGCGATTTAACCCGCGCGATATTGCCATGCGGCTCCCAATTTACCGACGTCTGAATAACTAAAGTTTTCATAGAAAGTTTTAAAATTTTGTATTGCTTTGTAAAATATACAGTATGTAAATTTTCACTTAAATAGTATATAGACAAATGATAACGGTATTCGAGTCAATAAAAACAATCATAAAATAAAAACGTCACTGATTAGATTGTTTATAAGATTAGAGAGACTTGATGTGATTTAAGGTGGTGTTATAAAAGTTTAAGACTATATATTCGTTTTTATAGCGGAATTCAGCTTTTAATAACATTTTAACAAGAAGTGCCGTATATAAAACAATTGTATGAAACGTTTATTTACATTGGAAACATAAATTCTTAGCAAAATTTAATCCAAGATAGGCCCGCTACCTGTGTAGATAAGTGTTGTTTATGCTACGTGGTACACCAGAATTTACGATCGCCGAATTTAATTCAGAAATCGCCCATTAGCGCGACGCGACGAAAAAATACGCACAATTCGTTGCTTCGAGAACATTAATTTAAGCTTAATTTGAATAATTCCGCGTGACGATGCTTTCAAATTGCTGTAATTAAAGGTATGCTTGTATACGCCTTTGTGTAAAGCGTAGAGTAATAAGTATTATTAAGTGGTTAATAAATTTACAAATAAAAAATGGCAAATAAACTGTATAGCGTACAATGCCTAAACACCTTTGTTCTAGAACATAAATCAAATTCATCCTAAGCGACATTGAAGCTAAAGAAGACAAATCATAAGTTTGCATTTTTAAATACGAAATTGTACTTTTGCAAATATATAGGGATAACAAAATTTCTGTAATTGACTAAGAAACATCTATATAAGCTAACCCATAATCATTAAATATTCCAAGCGACAACTCACACAAGTTGTAATTGAAAACGTTAGATCTAATTGTACGCTCGCATTAGACGGACGACCGGACAGAATGAACTGCATGCCAACATACAAATGTATGCAAATAAATTGATTTGACGTTAAACAAATAGAACTAAATACACTTAATCGCACTGTACAAACTTACGAATTGGCACAACAAACGGCGAACGCAAACCGAATGAGATATCACCAATCGAGTTAATAATCGAAACAATTGAATTCCGCTCAGCGTCCATTCGATAGCTAATTATTCAAACAACCAGTAATTTACTATTAAAATATTAAAATTTTAATCATTCATTTTTCGTCGGGCGGATTTTTCATGTCACCGTAGCGACAATAAATGATCCATGATGTTTACTCGTGCCACAATAAAGGTTTTAATCAATATTCGACTGTCTTTTTACATTGAAAATAAAAATATATATATACATCATTTTTATATAAGCTAGCTACCCTTATACGAGTATTATATAGGCTAGTCAGCACGAAAATAACTTACTCATTAGTTCGTCTCTATTTCTTTCCTATCAAAACTTTATTTCCTCAAAATTGGTATAGACTTAATAAATAGCGCCATAGTTGTCTCTATAATGAAGGAAATAGGCAATTTTGAGCAACTCTTCTAATTTATAATTATTAACGTATTGTAGTCGTACTTTACTTATTATTTCCTTTGCAAAATTTTAGGGATTTATTGTTTCTTTTTTTTATAGAAAAAAAAACAAACAAAAAACATATTTCCATATTTATATTTAGAATATTGGTATTAATTTTTTAATAAACCACAAGCGTACACCTTATTTAAAAGCAATGAAAAGTTATTGATTTGAGTCCACTTTGCGTTGGAGAATGACGGCATAAACTTCACGCTTTATACACAAAACTTGAAGTTTAGTGCAGCCCACTAAAATTTATGGCGACTGCTTTAGAAAGGTTAATAGTGTTGAGATAATATTTATTTGTAATCAAAGAGCCAGAAATAACAGGCGCAAGGCGAGACAAATTTATACATTCTTGTGTTGTAAAAGTTTTGATTTGCTCTTTTAATTTACTAATGATACCAAATTTTTAAAATTACATTATGCACCCTCGCTGTGGCTGGTAACAGTATTGTATACGGGTACGTTGACCAAAGTGAAAAATACAGTGTTTGCACGGTGTCTGCAGCCCGGCACCAGGAATTTCGCATTATTAGGGACTATGCAAGCTTTCGTGTTTTATAGTGTTTTTTATACACGTTGTCTACCAATGGTGGTAATGTTATTTTTATTTCAAGTCTATTAATTTGGTAACATGACACAATAGAAATAAAACAATAATATATATCTAAGTATTCTACTGTCGTACTATAAGTCTAAACGTCTATGAGAACACTTTTGTCCCATCGAGCTTCGCATACAATTGTATGCCAAACAATAATTAATTTATATGTACGCACTATTTTCAACGCAGTAGTAATAAATTGTGGATAATAGGTGACACACTTTAAGCGAACAGACATAAATGATCAATTTATTACAACGGTTACTGCGAAGATCTAATAATTAGTGTGTTCGCGTTAAGCTAATCGACTGGTACTTGACGAGGGTCGGGATAGGTCGCCGCGCGCTCTGCCGGCCTAGCTGGAAACACAACTTGAACCATTATTCGACAGACGCGCTTCGACGCTTCTCAGCCCTTTGACGTCGAAAGGCCCCATTAGCATGGAGTGCCTGCTTGATCTCATCAGTTAATTACTGACCTCAACATTAACTCGTATGAAATTAGAAAACATCTCGATAATTACGAGTGACAGCTAAGTTATGTTCCATAGATGGTGACTTTACTAACAATAAACAATCTGATATATAATTTAATAGTTCGTTTTAATCATCATATAAAACGTTCGAAGGTGAAAAATATTTAAACGAGGCCCGTCTCGAAATCAAGGCAGCGGAGTCGTCAAATGAAACTGTTGATTGCGTACCGCGCAAAGTTACGCTCCGTCAATCGGAATTTTATTTACTCGGTCGTTAAAAAAACAAATATGATGGCTTTTAATTTATGAGCGCGTCCGTTGAGCTCTGATCAACCGATACTATAACACAGCATATATTCGTAGCTGGCAGACGAGCCGTTCAAATTCGTGATACATGTTTTATTTGATCTTTTTATGGGAGCTCGTTTGTGCCGTGACGACGGTGTTCGAGCTAATGGAGATATCGTATCTGTCATATCAAGAATATATCGTTTGACAGTTTTATTGCGATTGCATGCGATGTTCAGATAAAAGACACGATTTAGGGGTGAGGATTACTCGGTCTGAAGTGAGTGGGTGTTCACAGCTTATTTTCCCGCGACAAATATGTCTTGGTTAACCTTTGAGATGGTTGCAATGATTACAACTCTTAATAAAGATTTGGACACTTAACTTTTTAACAAATTAATATATTTGATACCAATTAAATATAATTTAAATATACACCAAATAAAATAATGAAATATAAATGATGGTATAAATAAAATCTTCTTAAGATATTTTCCGTCATTTATTTTAGAATGAAGTAAATAATATTCACAAAGCGCTAAAGCAACAACTTAAATACTTATATCTACTTACTAGTGATTTTGTAACCTGAGCCACTTATAGGCAAGTTAAGCGGTCATCAACCAAAAAAAATCTTCTAATTTCACTTCATTACTTGCTATATATACTTTTGTGGACGCAAAAGCGTACGTATGAAATTTTACATAAAATATTTATAGTGGAAATTCTTAATTTTCATTTAGATCACGAAAATAGTGTCCCTAGTGTATGCAGTAGACATTGTATCTGCTGACTGAACATTTTTAAAAAGACTAATCATAAAACCCTATAATGCAACAAATCGAAATAAATAAATTTAAAAAAAAACCTGATTTTTTCACTTAAAAATAAAATAAAAAAAGCTTACACATAATTAAAATAACCTACAATTAAAGAAAGCTATTAAACAAACACTTAGCATACGCGCCCATTATACATAACATACTCATACAAGTATAAACCAGTTCCGACAAAGAAACAAAACAAATCCCTAGTTAACCGCGTCGACGGTCGACGGTCATTCTTTGGAGCAAATTTGTTCGCAGTCGCCACTAAGTAGCCATTTAAAAGTAGATCACTCATCTCGTACCGGCCACCAACACACACCAGTGATTTTATTCAACGTGACGCAGCTTAAAAGATATCAGATAATAAAAGTACCGTGGACGCACATCGATGCGTTTAATCGTACAAAGTGACCGCGTTCATATATAATTGGTTACTAATAGAGAGGTATTTAGCTCGTTTAGCAAATAGGCTGAGATAAAAATTATATGATTAAAAAATGTTAAACATTGTTAAATATTTCTTTTAGAAAATGTATAATCGGACGGTTTCATAGATGTACGGGTGAAATCCGTTATGTTAAAATTTTTATACGTTTTCTAAATTATTTTTTTAATTTAAGTGTGGAATCACAGTTTAAAAATCTTATAATCGTTATATATATTTATTGCTTTAAAACTAAAACAAGATATTATCTCTACAACGAATACAAATATTAAGGTCAATTATAGCACATGAAATCTAAACTAATTATTAATCATCCTTAACGCATCCGCATTTAACGTAACATTGTTTATTAATGAATACATTGCTGCAACGCGTGTGCATTAACATATGCAATTAGCAACCATCAATCCAAGCTGGAATCCATAATCAGAAATCAATTATCATTGCATAATATACATTGTATACTTAATAGGTTTACCCTTTGCTTGACGCTGAACTAATTAGTTAAAGCACTAAAGCTAAGAGAGTTTCCCATATAGGTACTTGAAGTAAAGTCAATCTAGATTGGCTTGTGGAACTAAATATGTGGAGGGGAAACCTTAACAATTTGCAGCAATATGATGGAGTCAAAGACCTAATTATATTCTAAGCAAATTGATACAAACAATATTTACATCATATAACAATTATATAGGAAAATAATGCAACAAAATCAGTTCTCTGGTGCATAAAATAATGGATTAATTTATAAAGACATATTAAAAACGATAGCACGAAATATACAACAAGATCAAAAGTAAATCTGACTTCTAAACATATCAAGACGTGCAAATCTACATCAGCTTGACAGTCCTATACTGCATATTCTGTACGAGTCGTTTCTATTGCATAAAGCCTCTTGCATTTAACGCTCCCGTGCTTTTGATTTACAAAAGGACGTGAGCAAGATTTAAAAGATGCCGAAATCAGATCTTTGGATCGTGTAGACGACTCCATCGACTGACAGACGTCAGGACAAAAAGGGCTTGCCTTGTAAATCAGCACATCAGGACGTCAGAGTGGACTGCAGGCAAATCAGATATGAAACAGCAATAAAGTTGTGGTGAATAAAAGACATCGTATTGTAGATTGTATAGTCAATTCCAAAAGTAAATAAAAATAACATACATAATAAAGCTTTCGTAATCGCTGTAATTAATTATTAAATTAACGTTATTGTTGAGTCGGGCAAAGGTGATAGTTGATGGTAAGCTAGTCTAGTGATGCGACTATTGCTTGAAATATATATTTTTAAATCGTATTTTTAAGCGTAGAAAAAAACTTAGCCAAAAAAGTCAACCTGTATTCGTTCTTCATCAATCAAGAAAAATAAATAAAAAATATAGTATAAAAACATTTTTTGGAATTTACATTTGATCTTAGCGTCACATCTCTTTGCAATTTAATCGAACGCGTTGTAAAATTATCCACCTTCAATAAAATATATTCAAAATATATAGAAAAAAAAACCGGTCAAGTGCGAGTCGGAATCGCCTACCGAGGGTTCCATACAAAAAATTCGAGCTTTCTTCTTCGAAGTTTCGAGCTTTCTACTGAAATTCAGGCTAAGCTTAGCCAACTATCAGCTTTCATCTGATGCCTCCCTTGAACTAGCGGCTTAAATACCAAATTTTGCCCACACATTTACATTTAAACACAAATCTATAGTTCTCAGATTTTTCTATAAACTAGTACTAGCTGAAGAAGCTAAGAAGCAAATTTCATAATTCTAAGTTATTCGGAAGTAACTTATAATTTTGATTTCCTTTTTAGTTTTGAAATACGCGTTTTTTTTCTATTTAATTTCTGAGTATTTTAATATACAATACATGTCTTACATCTATAATAAAAGTAATTCTTTGAAAATGTTGCCATATAATTTACATCAATTACAACTTCATTATCTATACTAATAACTCTTGAACACTTTATATTAAGTATAATGTTTATTATTCATTGAGGTTACTTACATGAAATTTATCTAAAAGGTAAAATCTTCCCCTTGAAAATGAGTAAGCGAAACCTCCGCGCCGCTGCCTTTAATTTGTCTTTTGACGTGATATGTGTCGACAAGTTTATGTTGGAGATGGGTTATGAAAGTAATATACGTTTCTTGGTATTAATAAGCGGATACCTTTGAGCGCTCTTAAATTTATACAAAATTTCTTTGGATGTTGGTATATTTCTGAACATTTGTTTTGTTATGGTAACATTTAAACAAAGAGAATATAATGAGAATGCTAGTTAGTGTGTTACGCTTTCATGTCGAAACTACTCAACAGAATATAATAAAGCTTCGTACCTACACATATTTTTAGAGGCATTCGAAAGGACAAAAAGGACAATTTTTATAAAACAATATATATTTTTAAAAATAAATTTAAGCGAACAATGGCGCGTTTGTATCTCTAATGTTACAAAAAAAATAGATTGCTGTCATGTTATTATTAATCTATCTCATTTATATAAATAAAGCTATTTTCAAACAAAACGTATCTTGTTCGATTTGGCCTAACGGAATACTTATGAATCTGTTTATTCGGATATTTGAGTGACTTATTAAAACTAAATTTGCTTACTTTGCAAAATACGGGAAATGAGTTATGAAAATTAAAATAAATGTAATTTTTTATTGCAATATTTTTTTAAATCTGACCAAATACCTCTATTTTTAAGCATTTTATAAATAAGAGAATAAATTTTATATAAACATAATCAAGTGCCTAATACTGTTTGTATCATATGTATATTTTCAGTCCTATTCGGTATTACATTTAACATAATGCATTCTACATTAGAATCGATATTCAGTCGTGATCGAAGCGTAAACGATGATTACTTATTTTCTCCGAATCACTAAAACCGAGCGAGACAATCACCTCGGGCGGAAGGTTGCTATATAAACATTTATTGACCATAAATCCCAAATGATAAACGCATTATACTGCCTTTCTCATTAAAGGCTTGATTTTGTATAAGAAACTTTTACGCCTCCTCGAATATTTACGCGATGCACTAAAATATGTTCCAGTATTTATTTGTCACTTTTTTTAATAAGCTCCAAATTGATCGTTAATGCACGCACAGCTTTGTTTTTGTTTTTTATCTAAATCACACTGGTATACTTCATAATACTCATACATTTATAGTGGCTTATATACTCATAGTTATTGCTTTTTTATCGTCATATTGTGACCTATCATATCTCTGTAGGCAGAAGTAACCTAGTGCTAAGAAACTTCGTACCTCACTTTCCGCCTAATTCTGGAGTTGAGTGGCGGAACTCAACGCCGTGCTTTGGCTCGACACCAGAGCGAAGCGAAATATAAATTTTAATAAATATGTGCGCCTACAACTGCCCTCAATAATATATATAAATAAAAATATATATAATTAATTTGCTCTTATATTCATAAAACAAACAGAACATATCAATATTAATATCTTTGTAAAACATTACACAATAGTACTCTTCATAACAACCAGCACATCGAAGTCAAAACAAATGAGAATCTCATAATCAGGTTCATATTTCTTATACAAATAAATTAATAAAACGTTTACTCAACTAACGGATGCCGACAATTATATATCTAATTATTGGAACTTTTATTTACTGCCTCAGTATTTATTGATACTGTGGATCTTTAAATATTTGTTTTTGTGTAGGTATAACGGGTAGAAATAAATATAAAAGTTGTAATGAAAAAAAAGCGTGAAATGTTTTAGATTGTAAATAATTTTGTGTTCTTTTAAATTTGAATATTAGACATTAGAAATGACTGGTTAATATTTTATGTGCCTTTGTGTCTTGGTTTTGTATACCGACATGGTCGACATTTAAAAAGTCAATTTGCCTATAAAATTTCAGTATGTAAACAGCCGAATAGTGAAAACCACAAAAAAGCTACGCAATACTACGCAACTACCGAAGTTTGCAATACTAAAACATACTTCATTTTATAATGATTTGTTTTTAGACCTAAAGATAATGAAGATTAATACAATTATAAACATCCCATCGCGTTATAGTATCAAAAACTAAAATAATAAACATACAATAACCTATTAATAGCTAGTGTGAAACAAAACGGAGCATTCTCGTGTAAATCTGCCGGCTAACCCTGCGGAAGTGTCGCCTTTATAAGTCGTAAATCAGTGGGCTTATCGGTTTACGTGGCAGTCCCGCCTCCACCCCGCCGCCCCGCCCGCCAAATATGCAACTGACCACCTTAATCGAAAAGGAAAGACAATACAAGAACAACATATTTACTGCATATTTTGCACACAATTGAATTGACGTACATATTATGTGTGTGTATGTGTATACAATGTTACTTGTATCTCGGATTCCCAGAGATTGTTTTCTATTATGGCAATGAAGATGGTAAGGCGGCAGCTAGTATATTTTATTATAAAACAAGTTGTTGAGGCTAGAAAATGTAGTTCTAGTTAAATGGTGCATAATTTAGTAGTTTCTTTGTGAGTTTCCTGGCTTTTAAGCATCAGTTGTATATATTTTTTATTAATTCGCTAATTTTACTAAAATTTATGAAAGCACTAGAAAAATTATCTTAAAAATATAGATTTAGGTCTACTTAACCAACGTTTTAGTTACATATTAATATCTAAATTGTTATAAAAAACAAAAATTATAATATTTTTCAAAATATATATTATCTTTCTAATATCAAGGAGAATTAAAAAACGTAACAACATTTAAGTATAAAAAAACACCTAAAAAGTACATATATATCGAATTAAAACTTACCATAAATACTCATAAATTTTTAATACAATTTTTATAGACTGATACTTATAAAGATTTATTTAAAGTTTATAGCAACATTCGAATACGTGTATTTTGTGAATATTTATAGCCTGCGTAATAACCGACGAGAGTTATATCCCGTTGAGGCCAGGCCGACAAATTGTCCACCCGTTGTGAATTTGTATGCGTCACCATTTCACATTCTCTTTCTTTATTTGAAATCTTTATTTCCATTTTGTCGTTCTTATTTCTTGTTTTATATATATCATCCTGCAATTAATACTTCAATTATTACAAGAAAAAAATATCAAATTGTTTTATTTTAGTTTAATTTATTATTTCAATGTACAGTTTTCAGAGTATTTAGGAGTACAAAAGATTCCGTTGGCATCTATATCGCACCACAGATACAAGTATTGCGTTGAAGGGATCAATATCCAAATGTAATTTTGGCATTTGAACGCCTATCGCTTATCTGGCACGATCGGAATGCCACGATAGAACAATTCTTTTGTAATTTTAAATTAAACTCTTTAACCGCAATTCACTCAAACTGACGTTTCAAACTGCTTACAGTAAATCGTGGTCACGGGTAATACTTTTGTCATCTTTGAAAAAAACACCACATTCTGTCCAGGCATTAAACACACACGATAGCACAATAACAGACGTAAAGTAGAAAGTAGACACTAAGTAGATACAAAACGCAAAGTATATATATCTACTATTAGTCCAATAAATCAGAATCAGATATGCATATTAAAAATTACAAGATCTTAACATGAAACTTGCAAAATCACAGTCTATTGTACGAAGTGCAATATGACACGAGCGCGGATTTACTGCCGGCCATTAGTCAAACAATATCAGAGTCATCCCCGCCGCGCTGATCGAACAGCCGATAGTCCCTGGATTCCTGTAGCGAAATCTATCACTGTGAAAATATCTGCACGTCAGAGATATTTGAAGAATTCCCTGCAATTTATAAAGTAGTCCAAATATTGTGCAATGCATTTTTTATTTCCTGTATACGAGTATATATTGATATGTACAAGCATCTTATCACTCCATAACGGTAAGGAAGGCGTTTTTCCTACAGTATAGAAGTCTGCATGGATAACACCAGTTTTCAAGAATGGTGATAAGTTAAATGCAGAAAATTATCGCCAACTTTTCGTATAGGTTATATGATGTGCAGCTTAAAACTGTAAAGTCCATCAGAGATCTTGGAGTCCTACTGCAACACAAGTTTCATCTTGACTTACACATCGAAAATATCAGAAGTAAAGCCTTGAGGATCTATGGCTTCATTATGCGATCTACCAAAAATTTTAGACGTCCTTCCACGTTTTTCACTTCCACTTTGGAACCCGTTATATAACAAGTACATAGTATGCTTTGAAAATATTCAGATAAACGTGTCATGCAGTACAGATGCTATGACAATCAAATGTCGTATGTGCAATTGCTTGACATATCATTACATTAGAAGCAATAATAATAATAAGTAGCTTGAAGCATTATTTTTATATATTTTATCCCATAATACTTATGATTACCCTAGTATTTGTTACTGTATACCAACTAGAACATATTGCCGCAATCCTTGTCGATTATTTGCAACCAAGCGTTGTCGCACAAATACTGGTAAACGTCAACCACTGTGCAGAATGGTCAACTTCTACAAAAATGATTTTAATTGTATTGATATTGCGGCAACCCGACTTAGCAGTTTCAAAAAAGCAATATTTTCACTGCTTAAATATTGTTGTATGTGGCTTACCTACGTATACGAGTATATTGTTATATTTATATTAATCTGTGGCAAACGGTGTTGGTGTTACATTTATATATTTAGTTATGATGTTCTTTTATTTATATGTATGTGCACTGTATGTTTATCCCAATAAATAAATAAAAGGTTACGATTTGAAGAGACTATCGTGGCGCTGGGGCACAAATGTGTGACTGTAAACGCGATGGACGTGGGTTGATGATAATCAGCGGGTACGCTCGAGAAAATGTAATAGGTATTTAATATTTTCATTTTCTCGCTCTAGTAACGATCCAAATCGCAGCATTGCGTCAAGAATTCGGCGAAAAGTGGAGAACGGAATGGTTCCAAGGTTCCCTCTGCTTACTCTCCTGATATGTACGGAATACACCGGTAAAGCTATAAAAAAAAAACAAAAATACAACTCACATATCCTTCCAAATTTAACTACTAAAAAAGGCAGAACATTAAAAAAAATTCTAGCAAATTCCAATCCAATCTTAAAATTCTTTTTTAACTGGCAGCTAATATTTGTAATAACGGGCCGCGCTTTGTTTCAAGTCAGTCAATAGTGAAATCACAAGTCGATATTGCATTTGGTGTACTGTCGGAAGGTTGATTGACAGGCGTCGGGGTTCGATTAGATATATAAACGCTACACTATCTCGTACACGCTGGAGCTCACTTTGTATGTAAATGTGTGTCACAAGACGGACACACGGCCAGCATTCGCCAACTGACGCCGCCTTCCAGACCCTTGGTGAGATCAGACCGTTCACCGGATACGATCATTCTATAACGCTTTCATAAATTATAGCATTGTTCTTAATTTCGTTGCGAGAAAGTGCTTCAGTGAATAATGTGTACCGATAAATTTAAGAAACGTCAACTCTATATGTACATTTTATAAGTTAAATTAAAACGATCTATTATTTGCTTTACTGTTTACAGTCTTAAGTTTATATAATTTTAATTAGTATAAAAATGTTATGACTGGAATAACGTTTTACTTTCGCAAGCCGTGGTTCATGGGCACAAGGTTGACTGTAAACGATCATGAAGGATCTTAACATTATGTTCCCAGGTTCCCTCGAACTACCACCATGTGTGGGTTACAACGTAAAGCTCTGCTAAATATTGTTATTATATGTTTTATGTAATTATATGTTCAGCTTTTAATTTTAAAAGACTACGAAACCATATTCAAACAATAGATTAGGATTCTATGCCAATAGACTAAATTACTAATTAATTGATTGTATAGTAGAACAGTACTTAAGATGAGCGCAAGCTATGCATATTAGAGGAACCGGTCGGTCCCAATAGAATATCAGGATTGCTGTTATAGAGCACCTTTGCACTTAGCAATATTCACCTTACTTAATACACGTTACATAATAAATCAACTAGTTAATTTTAATTATCTTTTACAATATTGTTAAGATATTTATTGTTTATTGTTCAGTGCAGCCATAATTCAACGTAGGGTATGGGTTCAAATTAAATGCAATACTTATAAGATAAACTGCGTCGTTAAATTCAGTTTACCCTGTATGGGAAATAAAAAAATACTCTATCAAGCGCACTTTCAAGATGCAGGAGATGCGTTAAGATCATAAATCAAACTAAATAAACGTGTAGAATGAAATGAATAAATGCAACAGTTGCACACTTGCTACAGCAATTGAAATTCATGAGACAACCTTGGGCGATAGGAATCAAAAAGATTCTAAATTGATATTTTCTGGATACAAAGCAAACGTTGAGTGAATAATAACGCTTCGATGGAAGAGATGATGTGGAGCAAAGGCGTCGCGGAGTTATTGGCTTCGAAACCGTTCTCATATTCAATGCTTCACTTTAAAATGTAATACAATTCGCTGGTCTGGATATTGAAAAGTAGACGAAAATATTATAGTGTTTCGATTTAAAACTTGCATAGATTATCACTTTATTTTAGTCAACGTAAATGGAGATTTGTAAGTAAAATAAATTACGATAAAAGTATTTAAAGATATTTCTGCAAAGATATTGAATATAGTCGTCATACATATGAGAGAGATATTAAGCTGTGTTAAATTACAAACACGCATTTATACATAAGTACCATCAAGTTTGCACTTAAGAATAGATTATAGAATATATTTTCACGATTAACATTCCTATAATCCACATCCAATACAAATTTTTTACAACTTGCAAACTATTATTTCATATTTACGCAATCGTTTTATACTAGTTCAGCGGAATAATTTACTGTAATGGCACATAAACGTCCTACGAAACGGCGACGTATTGAGAGAAATATAATAAGCTTAGAGGCTATTCAGGTTCATTTCTTAGTAAAGGTGATTTCCGAGCGGAGACCGCCAGACTTGCAACTATAGAATTTCTACAATCTAGTAAATAAAGTATTTAATCGCCTATACTTCACAATCTGCTCCTGACGTAACTGCAGCAATAAAAGGTCGTTTCAAAAGTGGCGTACCCAATTTTCATGACTCTATAAATGTCACAGCATGAAAATTTAAACAAGTGTCATCGTAAACATAGTAGAGAGACTCACTGAATGCGGATTTTGTATACGTTGCGCTTTAATAAAATTAATTGTTGGGACGAATGTTAAGATTTATTTTGCGTTTTATTCGAAAAGTTTGCTTAAGCAGTATTATTTTTAAAAATAAAAGTAAAATATCTTGTTATAGAAGAAAAAATTGAGAAAAATACCCTATATCAAGAAAAAGCAAATTAGCTCTGAAAAAACAAACTCTATTTGTCTGTTTTCATTTCCTATTGTCAATGTGCAAACGTGAAAACAAGGGGCGTGAGTGGAAAAATCGTGCAATTTTCCGGATGCCGTTAAAGCTAATATGGCCTTCGGAGGCGGCAGTCGATTAATCTCTGTCGACCGCGATGAGCTCCAAGTGCTCGATATAAAGCACCAATCAAAGTTGAGCTCCGATATTTCAAACAATATCCTTATTGTGAATATAGAAAACGAAGACCACAGTACTCTGGTTCAAGATTTTGACGGGTCCCTTTGAAAATGGAACGACAGGGTGATCAAACCGTTACTCTTTGGTAGTTGAAATTATGAGTGCATTCGAACGTTTAGAGATAAGAGTGATATTAAAAAATACAATAAGTTTTCGATATAAAAACACAAAAAGTTTTTTTATATCAATGCCCTCTAGTGCTACGTAATACATTTAAATATAAAACTATCTGCTATAAGCAATAGGTATAAAACGAAGGAAATTATATTCCCAGTATATCCCACAACCAGCGTTGCCAAGTACTATCTTGGGAAAAAGCGGATTTTTTTAACTTTTAAAGTAAAAACCCGGGATTCCTTTGCTAAAAGCAGAACATAGAAAAATATAAGTAACAGTCGATTTTAATATACATTTGTTGCGTGATAGATAACAATGTAACATATATTTTTTAATTTACATAACAATGTAACTGTTTGGTTAACTCTGTACATTCGTACAATTAAGAACTTAACAACTTAATACAAAATAAAAATAGTTTAAATAATTTACAATGGACTTGCCAGACTAGTCCAAATCATGCATGTCCTGGTAAAATCGCGATCAGATCATATTTGTACACAGATTATATATAATATAATAATATATTTAATAAAAAATATATTTCCCTCAAAGACAAAGCTTATTGAGATTCGTGAAATCAAAACTGTGAAGCGTAACTGACCACATTCCGATTTAGTCCCGTAGGACCCGGAAGCGTAATGCCAGTGAGCACATTTCGATGCAAATAAGAGCATTTAGTCGGTGCCTACTGTGATCATTACTACGTTACAGCTCGCCTGGGGATGCGGAGCTCAACCACTAAAATAATACAGAAAGATTTCAAGAGCTCGAACTGGTAATAAAATTATCATCTTTTTTTGTTCTAACTTACTAATTAAAAAGTAAGTTTTATAGTGTAATATTCTTCTATTTGGTAGGAACCAGTAATGATGGTTAAATAAAAAAGAATGTCTTGAATGACCTAAAGCAATTATAATGTAAATAAAAATTAAATTGGGAAGTGATAATTTCTACGAGGTTATAAGCTAATATCCCATTACATCACAACAGCATCGAGTATATAGTACATACCGATAGTGATATTGTGTGGACATTATATATACAGAAACTGGTCGGCCATAAAGAAATCAGCGCTGTACAATTGCAAAGTAGACGAGAGAGACTTGATCGTGAGCCTTCAACGATGGGTGCTTTTTAATGTATGAAACATAGGATCGGGCGGTATACAGATGCCCATTCCCAGAGGCATTAAGTTATTAGCTAGGCGTTTGGTTCCGATGCGAGCTCGGACACGGCATATAACGTTTTAGTCTTCAATTTGAATTCAATGGACGGAATTAGAGTCGAATCGGGCGGCACGCTCGCGTACTACTGCGATAAAGTATCTACAATATGTGTTGTAGAGTTTCCCCAGGTGTTGCGTTTTCGTTTAGATTTTACTGTCCATAAACTGTATACTGCTATTGTCGTAAAGTACTGGATACTAACATATTTCATAGTAACAATTGCAAG
>FAUM01012580.1:0-10484 GCA_900068815.1 Heliconius wallacei | reverse complement strand
GTGATCACTTACTTTCAGGTGACTCGAACGCTCGTTTGCCTTGTCCTTTCCCCATAAAAAAAGTCAATAATTTCAACGTAGGATTTTTTATCATTTCACGATGTTTATCCATACCACGTGACGGACACGCAGTGACTACTAGATACTAATAAAGTAAACACTACTACGAAAATACTATTATAGGTTAAACAACTTTGAACTTTGCAGCCAATACTTACGACTCGATTTCGGAATGAGGCGTGTGCGGCGGTGTCACTTTGATAGGTTTTGTGTGTGCGTGCGCCGTTCTTAACAAATTTTGACAACGATAATTTTATTAATTATTTTGTTTGAAAAAAAACCATTTTGTATTTTGACAATCACATTTAAATTCCTTAACATTTAGTTTTCTTTTAGCGGAGTGTCTTATCACGTTCCCTCTGTCTGTCTTGCCATGTGTGGTATACAGCGTGAAGCTGTTTTAAATAATTTTGTATTTTATATATAAAAAAATATAAAATAAAGATCAAAATTCATATACTGAAACTATGATTTTACGTAGTTTTTTTACACTTACAATCTGGCACACTTGTAAAATGTACATAGAACGAAAATATGCTCTTTATTTAATTGTTAATATATTTCAATAAATTTATATATGTTACAATAAAAATATGTATCGTATAATTATTAAATTTACTTCGGTACCTCCGCGGACTAAACGTGTCATTTTCAATCTGTACCTTTTTCTTGGACAGCTGTTATAAGCGCTATTGTCCTCTAATTGTAGAAGTGAATTCGCAAAAACTAGTTGTGTTAACGCTCACAAAATTCAAAAAGCCTCAGAAAAAAATTAAACTTAAAATTTGGCGGTTTAAATATGGCGCGAAAGTATCCATTTTGTCACCAATCGTCATAAAATGGCGTCCGTGATTGGTTGTTATACGTGATGCCGTCCAACCACGCGCCAGACACACATTCGAGCGAATCACGAGAGTCAATCAATGTACTCACAAAATCACAGGCCCGCGGGCGGCCATGTTGGATACATTTAAAAAATGAAGCTCTCCTATTGGTCAGTATCGAGACGTCATTCCGATCTTTTGACGGCGTTGCGCAAATTGTGATTTTTGACTCTCACTCGCGGCTGCCATGTTTTTTTTCATGTGGGGTGTGTGTGTGTAGAAACTATCATGATCATTTCCCCATATAAACTACTAAGGGTGAGTATGAAAATATTAGCATAGATTTTATCTTATCTACGCGGAAATTCATCGCGCAACCTCAGTGAAAGTGTATCATGTAATCTTGTCATATTCTTGTGAAATTGTATCGCAGCGTTTCTAACTCTATAAGTTCTCAACGATTGTGTCAACACAGCTATCTACGGATTTAGACTTTGTACATTATTTCCTTGTTGATGCGTGATAGTATACTAGTGGCGGGTCTAAAAAAGCATGGCGCGCGTGTATTTCACCCTCGTCCGGGTGACGTTTGTTTGGCGCCATCGACCCATTTAGCGCGGAGGGGCGGGTATGGATTTTCAAGAAATTCTTTCATCTTTGTGCCCTTGCAATTGCAAGTCATAGTGATTATTGTAACAAAACAACACGTGACATCATAGTAAATATAAACGTTTTATGTTGCAGAAGTAAGGGGTGCACGAAGTGCGTCATTCGTCTACAGCTAGTGACAATGAGCAAAATTTACTAAATATTATCCTAATAACAATCCAGACAACAAACAAAACACTAGGACAAAATAGGCCAAAGAATTAAGGATGTATTAGTACGCTGATATCCTGAGGATCGATATTATCACACGGCACCTGGCGAATGAAAAATGGACACTCGATTTTTGATCACGATGTTTGTGTTTGATAGCGACAGATATTATCTCGGACAGGATGCGTAAACATAAGAGAGGGAGCCAGGCCTTTGCCTGCTGGCCTGCCACGTCGAGAGAACTGCATTTAACTCCGCGCTCCTTTTGATACCTGCACACACTACACAGGTGAGCCTCCTAAATGTGTTAATTATTAATGTCATCGTTCATCTTTTAGCAGGTGTACAATGCTAAACTTTGCATGGCTATATGGTTTTAGTATATGAAGGTGCACTCAATTTATTTTAGATTTATGTAATTTTTTTAATGCGCTGGCTGAAGTATTTCAAATTTTATTACATCATTTGTGCCCATGGTTTTTGTGTGGGTATTCAGATATACAATTTGTAATGATTCAATGTGCAATCATTAATATAAGTGAATATGACTTCATATGTGCAGCACATACTGCCAACATGTGTACTTTTGAAAGATATAAGCTTAGAAAATCAATGAATTCAGAACAACATAGGCATATTTACTAGTTTCTCAACACTAATCTAAACAAATAATAGAATTTGGGTTACTAAATTATCTTCAATGTGAGCTTTTACTTACAGTTGTTAGGGTAAATATAGATACAGGGATCATATATGACCAATATTTTTTTTATTTTTATTGCTTGTACCTGAAGTATATATAATAAAATTGGGACATATATCAATGTAATAGAAGTCAAAACAACACTTTAATCTGTTTTTGGTTTGCCTGTGTGTTTGTGCACACTAATTTCAGAAACGGCTTAGTTGATTTAAATTAATTTTGACAGGACATTTTATTTATTGTATTTTCGCTAACTTTCTAATATTTAATGTTTGCTTTATTTCAATCAGTTTACAAATAAAAAAAATCATTCAACAAAATTGCTTAAAAATAATTATTTTATTGAACTGGCTGATATTTTAGTTTTCAATGTGTAAATATTGTTTTTAAAATTACACAAATCAAATGCACTAAAAAAATTCAGATTAGTAAACAAATAATTTATAGTTCAAGGGGGCAATTCTACGGGTTTGTAGTTCCTTAATATAATTAGAAATATGAGTAATTATGTTGAATGATGTATAATTTTATGTTACAATATTATTGAAGTGTATAAAAATAATACTCGAAACAAACAATAATATTGAAATTTATTTTAATTTATTCAACTACACTCTATTAATGAAGGCATGAGGTAAAAAGAATATTTTATAGGTCACAATTGAAGGAGCATAATATGATATATTCAATAAAGAAATTTATGTATTTATGGATATAAATATTATCATTGGACAATGTCTATTAAACTGATTAGTTAATAATAATTATGATTTAGTAAAACTGTAGATGCATTTCGAATAAAAACAAAATAACACTATAAAAATAAACTCCTATAATAAATTAAGAGTCCAGACCGTGACTGGTTGTGGGTTTGATCGTAACTCAAGGAAATGAAATAGTTATTTAAATTTATATTCTAATGTGATGTTTAGGCATAGCGCGGCGTTGAGTTGCGTCATTCCACACGCGATGTCTACAAAATTTGGCGAGAAGCAGGGAACAGTGTGTCTTAACACTAGGTTTCCTTTTGCCTACCATACTGTGTACAGTATACAGCGTGAAGATAGTTTTTTATAATAAATTATAGAGATCACAGTCAGATTATATCTGCCATTTTTACTATCGGACAACCTGTTGATAACACTGTTTTGATGCCGTTGTTACTATTGTTGTTTTTATTAAGATTCTTGTTTTGTCAGATGTAAAGTTCTTTTCTGTTTATTTTGTTTTTGTTTATTGATTTATTTTATATTTTAATACATCCAGATTTACTGGACCAAATAAATTAGAAATTTAAAAAATACGATAAAGTTTTAGAAACAATATTTCATTCTTTACAATTTGTCTCATGCCAAAATTGTTTGTTGTGTTTTTAGTAACTTATTTACACAAAAGTAATTTAGGATATACATTAGCATCCATAATTTGAAATTTTTAATGTTTATTTAAAAATACACGGTATAGTTACTGAGAAGATAATGGAAGTCATTACCAAATTAAATATGAGCAATCAAATAAAAGGTAGTTAGAATTTACAGCTATTGTCTAATGACATGACATTATTAGTTAAACATCATTAATAAACATGCTAATTATATATTTCACATAATATATGAAAAACAACGACTAATTTATTATTTTGTCTGCTGCGAAGAAGATATGCAGTGCCCAATTGTACAGGAAAGGGACCATTACCGTGGGAATGTTAAAATGAAGACATTTAACAATTTAAAGAGTTGCAAAAAGGTCGGTTTCAGTATATAGCATAGCACGTTTGACTTATTGAGCAAACTAGTTTATTTAGATTTTTTTTTTATTTTATTAAGATGTTGTCTTTGATGAGTACCTGTATTTTTCATTTCCTTTTGGTTTGCATACTTCCTCCTTTTGTCCCATAGTTAGTACCGCTTGTGATAATTTATTTCTCTATTGATTGTCCTCATTTACGTCGCCTCCCATTGAAGCTGTTTATATATTTATACATAAGCTTCACTCATTACATGTTTTATATTTTCTTTTGGCTCATTTTTTTTGGTTTCTATTGCATCACTTCTGTTTGTTATTTTATGTTTTATTATTTTTTTAAAATTTATTTCTTTTTTGTTTTCAGGAGTCTAATCTGGACAACATTGTTGATCAGCTGTGCACGAGACTTCAAGACATTAAAGACCAAGAAAGCGCGTCAATAATAGGCATGCCCACGTGTTCTTTGGAACAAACAGAGGCTGTGCGAAGATATTACGCTGCGTTTCCGGCGCTTAAAAAAGGAAAAGAGTCGCCGTTGCAGTACTATTTGCCACCGCCGGCCTGGTGTCGAAAAACCGATACAAAGGTCAAGATGCAAAGCGAACTGTCAATGCCGAAAGATTGGAATTCCAAAAATAAGAAATACACCTCGGGCAAGGAGCGCCGCAACTCGTACCACGGACAGAAGAAGAATAGGAAACGCCATAACAGCTACGGCAGATCTATGGAATGCAAGGAGAACCTACCCGAGTGGATGACGCACGAGGGACAGTGGGACATGGAGACGCAGGACCCCGTCAAGGAGTTCATCCGCGCTATCGCGCTGGACGAGGGCTACGGCACCTGTGAGAACACGCTGGCCGACGACCCGCGCCCAGCGCCGCGCGTGCCTGACTGGGTCGACTGCCTGCCAGGCGCGCGCGAGCCCTCGCCACTCGACCGCCACCTCTACGCGCAGTTTGAGGCCAAGTTCGACCGTAGCATCGAGGCGCTCTGGGCCAAGGATCAGAACACGCCAGACGACGACTACCAGGACCTGCCCATCGACTTCCAGGATCTGCTCTCCTCTCCCTCGGACCATTTGTTCGCCGACCCGGCCGCTGAGAAGTGCAGCATCATCTCGCTCACGGAAAGCATATGGTCCGTGGAAGCGCCCGAATCCCCAGGCCTGCACGATCGCTTCCGTCCGCTTCACATCGACGACGCGCCGCGCCAGCGCGACTCGCATCCGCTCGCGCTCTACGACGGCGACGACGACGAGCTCTATGACGCGCTGTCCTCCGTCGCGCACACCATGCGCTCCTATACCGCTATCAACCATAGCCGCGATCACAGCGGTTTCGCGGAAGTGCCGCCGCGCCGCCGTCCGCCCGCGCCTCTTGTCGCGCCCTGTGTGCCCCCCGTACCGCCTCCGCTCCCGTCCGCCGAGCGCGAGGACCTGCTTACGGCCGCGCGTACCCACTTTCGACCCATCCGGCGCGAGGGCGCGGAGCCGGCGCGCTACAAGGACGGCGACACATTCAACATCCGCGGCGACCTAGATGCCGTGACCTTCCGGCGAAGCGAGTCGGGCGGCCTGTACCTGGGCTCGCCACCGCAGCGCTACCTGGAGTACCGCGGCACGCGCACCATCGACTACACGCGCCTCAACCTCACGCCGGCGCAGCGCTGCCCTGACCTCGACGACCCCGCCTTCCGCCTGCGCTTCCCCCTGCACCAGCGTGACGTGGCGGCACAGACTGAGTCGCCCGCGCCCGCCTGCGCCGAGTGCGGTGGCCGCGCCAAGAAGATGCGACCCTCGGCCCTTGTGAACTCAATCTGGGGCGAGCCCGCCCCCGCTCACGCGCCTATCCCCGCGCCGCCCGCGCGTGACGATGAGCTGACACGCGAGTGGGAAGAGCTGCTGCAGGACATTAGCGCGGCGCACCTGCGCTACACGAGCGAGGCGGTGGAGGGGGTGGAGGGCGCAGAGGGCGATCGCAAGCGGCGGCACAGCGCGGCGCTGCGCTGCGCGGCGCCCGGCGTGACGTGCTCACACCCGCACGCGCGCTTCCTGCACTGCGCGGGCGTGCTGGACCGGCCGCTGACGCGCTAGAAGCACCGCCGCCGCTGCGAGCTACTGAGAGGTTCCGTTAACAGAGTACGGTCGGTCGCCCGCGCTGTCCCGCCTGCCGCGACTCGTCGGCTGACGTTTTGTCTAAGTTTTAGACGAATATTTCGTACCTGTAGTGCCTTGTCCGTTTTGATGTTTTCGATTAAACTAAACCTTGGCTCGACTGACAATGATCCCCTGGGAATGCTCTAGGTTAACCAGAATCGACATAGATCACTCGGTAGCGGACACAAGTGTATCGCTTCAGATTCGCTTACATCGGGTGCAATAAAATAATTTAAAGATAGTTTCGAGCATCAAGTAGGTCCGCGGAGGCCGTCGCGGCACGATGTTTACCGGACATCTACATTTTTAACGTAACAATCGACATGAAAAAATAATAGAATACTTACAAAGGATGCTTTGGCCTTACAGAGTTGTTAATTATGAAACCACAATTTCAGTGCATGAATATCGTGTCAAGGCGGTCTCTGTCGGTTGTTTCTTCGATCGAACGACTATATAACGTTCACTGTATATATAGCCTATCTTATTTAAAATGTCCGTTTTCCTGTTTCCATCTAACTCGTAGACAGGAGAGCGGGCTCAATGTAAAATCGCAAAATAAATCGATAGCCATTGCGAATCGCGACTAGCAATAATAATACATTATATATATAAAAAAACCCTTTGATGAATGGAATGGTCGTGGACTTGTGGTACATAAAGGCTATATAAGTGCTAACATATCGATTTGTAGAGGGGATGTATTTAAAATATAATTTTAGTTCAATGTTTTCTTTTTTTAGCGATTTTATATTGATGTAGGAACGTTTATTGGAATACTGATGTTTGTAATTTTTAGCTTCACGCTGTATCCCTCACACTGCAGGGTGGGTAGCTTTTTAATAAAAAATTATATACTGAGGATTTTTTCAAAATGATATTTTTTATTGACTTTGTATTGCACCATCCACCTCTAGGCCAGTTTATTTATTTATGTATGGAGTGGTATATTGGTAATTTGTAATCGAGAAATCGAGCAACAGTATTCCACTTAGCGTTTAGGACGATTCTAATATAATTCTTACAATAATATCGTCCCAAGTTGTTTAAACAATTTGTTAATATAAAACTAGTTAACAGGTATTTTATTTTTGTTAGTTTTTTTTATCGTTATTTTTGGCAGTCAAAATTTTCTTTCAAAAATTTATATGGTAGAAAAAAACTTGTTTTCCGTTATTAAAAAATTTGGATAACATCGGTTAGGGGACATCTCTATTTCGATAGAATCTATAATCAACTCCGCCGCTCATCGATTCCATCGATATCCGTTTTAAGTTGAGTGTCGATTCTATTGGTGATGTCTCTATATAATATTAGTGTTCGTTATTAGGAGACAGTGGATTGTTTTAATGGTTTGTCCAGTCTTAAGTTTTATACGCGGCGATTTTATTGAATGGCCGCATAAATAAAATGGTGGGTCGTTTAGATGTCGACCGCCATATTGTAATGTGTAAAGTTTTCTACGATGTTGGACAATGATTAAGGGGACTCGAGGCCCCATAGTGCGTTACGTGGTTGTCAAATGTATGGTCTTTTATAGTTATATCCGCTATACTTTCAATTTTCTTTTATACATTTTTTTTCTGAATACACTTTTTTGTATTGCATGAAAGAAATGAAGTCGACTATTTTTTTTACAAAAATATATTGATTATAGCTAAATTTTTGTTCAATTTTTATCATGTTTTATATTTATTCCGAATTGTTATTATATTCTAATTTTAAAACGTTGAAAGTAAAATGCTTTTGAAGAAAATTGGAAGCTTATAGCAAAAATGTAATATAATTTACAGGCCCCAATGTGAATTTGAATTAAAGTTCGTAAAGGTGTAACTGTTATTATATAGTTTATGTAAAGCATAAGAAGTGTATATACATGTTATATTTTATATTATTTTTAATAGGGTCCTAGTGTTTTTTCGCGTGTATAGAGAAAAATGCTTACGATTGATTTATAAAGTGGCAACATTGATTCTCTATACAGGACACCTAGTATTATCGTTTATTTATTTCATTTAAATGCCTTCCCTAGTTACACATTGTCACTATATTATTTTCAAAACTGCTATTTTTGTCGTGTTTATTAGTATTATTGTTCTTCTATATTATATTTATCTGTAGTGTGATTTTATTCTGTTTGTAACAACCGAAAATGTAAAAAAAAACGAACAAAAAAATATTGTCATTTCCGAACTTGCATTGGTATTGCTGTTGTATATATTTAATATATCGTGAAATTAATCTATAAGTAATTTCAGTTCCATATGAATGTATTATTTTATTTTATATGTCGTGTCGAGAATTTAGTCAAAGCTATATAAAGAAAAATTAATATTTTTATTAATATGTTAAATATTTTTTTCTTTATACAATCTGCAATTTGTAGGATAATGAAAAAAATAAGAAAACATCAAATAGTTTTTATTCATGAATTTATTCTTTTCTGGCGCGACAAATGTTTTATTCTTCTACAATGAAATCATTAGCAAGTTCGATATTTTTAATCTCATTAAACTAAAACAATTCATCTCATTTTGTATTGTGTAATTTTCATCGCAGCCTTCATTTTGTTCCGTCATAGTTCATATTATATTGTACTTATTCCATTAACGATATTCGCTAAAGAATACTTGGAAAAATCAGAAAATAAAAAAAAAAATAATTAGTCAAGTTTGCATATAATATTATGTTTGATTAGATATTAATCTAATATAATGTGCCTATGCACTTGATTGTGTCCGCGACACCAGGACGAGCGACGACTACGTCGACGTTACGGGAGCCTGTGATCGCCTCACGGGGACGAGGAAATCGGGTCTTTGCAAGCTCCCACGCCAGCGAAATGACTGTTAAAGCTTTATTATTTCTCAGTAATTTCACTGGCGGCACTTATCGCCTCTAGGTTTTGTAATGGTTAGATTTGTATGACTTGTACTCGTATTAATAGTGCTAATAGTTGTATAATCATGACGGCTTCGATCAGATCGCTGTAACTATGAGCTTCATAATTGTACAATTGATTTGTTCTACTAATATGGTGTTAGGGGTTAGGGGTTATACGTTTGGAGGCGATGTTGTCATAAGTCCCCGTTTGTATTTAAGCCACTGTGTAACAGTAAGTGGTGATTGAGCTTTTTTCAATAATTCGATTTGTAAAAATTCCACATCAACAGATTTTGTATCAAATTGAGATTGAGATGAGAGTGTTTTTCTATTCGTAATTTTTCGGACACGTCGCTAATCAGCACACGTTTAAAATAAAATCAAAAATACAAAAAAAATACATGTAGTTAGTTGAAAAAGTTTAAATTGCTCTCGTCTCAAGAACAAGTCGGCTTGTAACCGATCGCCGGCATAGCCTCGGTTACGTGCATATTTGTTTCCGATCATATCAATGTATAGTTTAATTTCTTTTCGGACATCTAATTAGAGAAAATATCTTGTGAGCCGGAGTAGTGGCAGTCAAGGGATTTCACATTTTTATTGTTTGCCAAGTGTGTGCCGTCGCTTCCATCTGACCAGCACTCGATATTTGGCACAGTTTCTGATTTAAATAATAAGTAGATTTAGTATAGATGTTGGATTCATAAATTGGAGTTTTTAGATGTAACCGTTTGTCAGTCGATTAGAAGTGGTTATCCCTGATAATAGTTACCATTTTCGTTACGTTAGGTTGTGCTCACTACTCTGGTACTTGCCACCTGTGGGAAGATAATAAAAATAAACAAACCAATTTTTGTTATTTTAATTTATACAACCCATGCTCCTGTAATTGTAATATTCATATTAAAGGATATAAAGTATACAACACAATATAAATTAAAAATCTATGATGAAAAATAGGAAAATGAAATACAAAAAAAATCGAGCCTTCATGAATTTTGTGGAATAACAATAAAAATAGTGGGCGAAGTCGCTCAGTTGGAAGAGGGATAGTGCGTCCTTGTCGTGCGCGCGCGCAAGAGCGAGAGGGCGCTATACAAAAACCAAAGTTTACACTTTCATCCATTGAAATGCACGCGGTGCTTCGAGCGAGCCACGCCGGTCCGTCTCTAAAGCGGCTTATCAAAATAACCGAACTGATTGTGATATTGTGATTGTCAGTGAAATATTGAACTATTGGTGCCGGTTACACAAAATTATTATTTTTTCTTCTGTTAAAAGGTAGGCTTTG
>FAUM01012194.1:0-11083 GCA_900068815.1 Heliconius wallacei | reverse complement strand
TGACATTAGCGAAGTGATTAGTGCTGGTCTGGCACGCTCGAACGCCATAAATAAAGAACAACAACAACTAAACCTAACTTCTTCAGATTGACTGTACATTATTCAATTTATTTTTATGTTATTCCAGGAAGCTGCCGTGGTAGCAGCTAATACGAGTAGAAACAGAGTGTATGATGTCCTCGATCAAACTGCAGAGGCTATAAGAAAGGTAGTTCTATACCAAGCTCTTGTATATAAAATTGAAAATAGCAGAATTTGAACCTTAACCTGTATGATAGTTAAGTCCTATGAGATTTTTTGATCTACCTATAATTTTTATTCCATTTTTTATTTTAACATGCATCAACTGCGTCAGCCAATTTACCTACTTCCACTCCTATGTCCCTTTGTTTCATACTTTTGGGACAGATATAAAAATATAAATTATACAACCAAACTGATATCGTGCATCATTGTTTAACACCCGATTGAATGCAGCAGATTGAAAGTAGGCACTCAGCGTGTTGAGTTGATCTTTGCAAAGAGACTTTACAGCGCATTGGTGGGCGGACCCCTGCTGTAGATACAATTACCGGGGTAAAATACTGGAAATGGATTCTGTTGATTATCCTTTAACACCCAGGTTATTTTTTTTTAAGTATTTTCAATGTACATAAACAACTTTTTTACAGATTTATAATAAGTAAAGACTATTATTTCATCTTCACGAGGCATCACAGGTCTATGGAACAAATGTTTAGCAACTGAAAGTGTAGTATGTATACAAGAGGGTGTGCCACCTTTGTTCCCTGTGATATTGCAACAAAAGTTTATTGTATATTTGAAATATTTTTATACAAACTGGTTATGTTTGGCTCCTGCATTCGAGAAGCAAAAGTATTTGAAATTATCAAAAATGATGACTTATTATTGCCACCAATTTACTGTTATAGAAACCTATATCAAATTTCAGGTACTGGGCCTATTATAGTAACTAATATCCCGTTATTCCAGCTTCGCGAGGCATTCACAGATTTATGGCACAATGATCTAGTAACAGAAGGCAGGGCTCGCGCCTCCGCGTGGGCTCACGAGGCGGCCCGTCGTATACAGGAGGGGGCGCTGCCCTTGTCACCTATGATATTGTATCAGGAACTCGTTGCGTTGTTTAAGGATCATAGTAAGTACTTTCTTTGTTTTTTTTTAAATTTTTTATTAGATATGTTAATCATTTTGAATGTATTATTCCACACTTGGAAAAGAAAAATCCTTTTGTGGAAAACCTAAAAAAATCCGCTACGTTTAATTCTTTATGCATTTTCGAGAAAGTATTTAAGATTTTATTAGGTATACGAACTGCAACCCTGTAACTTTGTTTGATTGAATTTTATGAGCCTTGCCATAATTACTACTGTAAAAACCAATTTTTACCTGCTGCTGGAATTTCACTTCATATTTTAAATATCTAATTTTATATTTAAACTTTCTAATTATATTAGACTGCTCCCAGTGAAACTTGTTTCCAATATTTCTTGTATTATGCAGTCAATATTATTGCAAATCAATATTATTCAAATTTTAAGGGGCTTTTCGTTTTTAACCTATGCTTTGTAATGAGAACTACTATCTTATTATATTTATCTATGACTTCCAGTAATTTTCTTCCAGTTTACGCCATTGTAGCACAATAATTTATAATTCTAGCACTGTAAATTAGGGACTTGGCTATTAGTAAATTTTTTGTTGGTTCAGATTATTTAAAAAAATCATTTATATTCCAGTGTGGCGTCGTAGCATGATAATATTCATTTGCGGCACAGTAGTGGGGGGTGGTGCGGGGCTAGTCATAGGGCTCCGGGCTGGGTCAAGAGTACCTAGTGGTCCTCATGCGAGAGCTTTGCAGACACACCCAGATCAAACTGTTATACTTGTGGAAGATGCTTTGTCGCCTGGTGAGATGATTGTTTTTTTCTTTTATCTTAGATCTATCTATGTTGTATACATGTTTGTTTTCTTATTTGGAATAATATAAACCATATTGAAAATATTTTTGGTTTGTTAAGATTTTTGCTTGGGATTCCGATACGCCAAATGGACTTTAGTCCATTTATTTGGCGTATATTGCAGAATTGAATCTCTTAATACTAAACTCTCTTTGAACTACTATGCCATTATTAAATATTGACAAAGAAACAGTGGTACGTAATGGACTGTAAGAAATTATACTTTATAATATTCGCAGTCAATTATGTATCATTTATAGAAATTATAATTACACTTTACAACCCTCTAGGAGCACAATTCGGTGAAATACTAGTAAGAGTGCAAGCGTTCAGTGTGTCTAGTACTGATCGTTCGGTACTAAGAGGGCGGGGCTCGGCGTTAAAGTCATTGGTCACGGGTTCACAAGTCACCGTTGGAAGGGGATTTGCTGGTAAGTTCAATATAATTGTTTATCAGGAAAAAATAGAATCCTTTTAAGATTGTTTGTCTGTCTGAGTGTCTGTTCGTCTTTCAAGATCATTTTTCTCAAGGATTGCGTTAAGGTATCAAGTGGCAAATATTCACGTATGCAATGCAGTACCTTTGAGCACAGGAAAAATTGAACTTCTAATTCAACGACGCGTCAATTTTGTCACATTTTGAATGTAAATTGCCACGAAATCATAAATTATATTTAGGGATCGCTTAGTAATTTTATAATTACTAAATTTGGTAATAAATTTTGAATACTTCTATTTCCAGTGGAAATGAAAGAAAAGAATCAAAAAATGTTATACAAACCATTATAAATTATATATTTATTTATATCTATTTATAGGTGTAGTCCTAGATGTAGGACAAGGTGTAACAGATCTTGAAATGGGGGACGAAGTGTGGGGATGCGTCAGCGAGTGGTGTGGAGGCGCTGCCAACGAATTACTTGCTATTAGAAGGTATTTTATTTATTTTTGTATATATATTTTATTAGTAACTTTGAGATAAAGTTTCAAGATCAATAATATATTGACAATATGGTTAATAGGTTATCCTTGATATTATAAGAAGTTAATCTTCTTCTCAATATTAATAAAATCAGTTTTAAGACTGTCCTATTTAGATAAACAACATTGATTAAATTATAACATATTAAAATCGGTAATATCTATTTTTATTTGGAATAAGACCATTTTTGGTGCAGGAGCACAAGTGTGCGATTGTAAACGCAAAAGGTTGTGGTTTCGATTCCCAATCGAAAAATGAAATATTTAATATTTTCATTTCTTCGCAAAGCGCGGCGTTGACTTACGTCAATTAACACGCAAGGCCTCAATAATTCAACGGAAAGTCGGGAGTATCTTAATACTAGGCACCCTCTGCCTACCCTGCAACATGCGTGAAGTTGGAAAAAAATGGGATTAAAATACCTATTTAATTTAAAAAATATATCTTGCAGTACTCGTGTAAGCAAACGCCCTCGTCACCTAGCGGCGGACAGTTCAGCTTCACTGCCCTGGTCGGGGACCTTAGCGCTATCTGCTTTACAAAGAATACAATACACGCCAACGAATTGTAAGGGGAAACGGTGAGATCTATTAAATTTCTATCTTTATTTTATAATATCATTTATAATAAGCTATAATTATTATCAATTAATCTAGAAACAGATTAGTTTTGTTTTCAGTTATATAGGAGAATTTACTAGTTATTTATATATTCAGGCCAGTCGTGGCACAGTCGCGCTTTGCGTTTTCGTCCCCTTTACTTCCCAAGCATTCTTGCATTTCATTGTACTACATTGTATGAATATTATCACGTAAAGTAAGTTAATTTATACTTTTTTGTTGATTTTTCAGAGTAGTCATAGTTGGGGCAAACAGTGGCGAGGGTTGTGCGTTGGTACAACTTCTAACATCTTGGGGTGCAAAAGTCACAGTGGCCGCCCCCAGACGATCTCACAGGATTTTAAAAGATTTAGGTGTTTATAACATTAATGTTTTTTTCTGGTTTCACACTGTATCCCGCATATAGCACGATTGGACGGGGTAACCTAGAGTTATGACACTCAGTTCCCCACGCACCGTCCAATTTTCAAGGCATTGCGTGATGAGATAGTCCCGAGCTCTGTCTCAGTACCATAACGAGGAAATAAAAATATTAAAAAGTTCATTTATCCGAGTGGGAATCGAACCCATAAACGTCACATTTACAGTCACGCACTCGACCACTGCCCCACATCGGAGTAATAATATCCAATTTTACATATTATCATTAAGCGGTGACGCCCCATTTATTTCCGCAACTCAACTCCTAAATGGGTACGGAATATCTTAACACTAAGTTCCCAGGTTCCCCCTGCCTACCCTACAATGTGCAGGAGCATAAAGCACGCAGCGTCAAAAAAATCGCAATTAACGTTTTATTTATTCTCCATAAGGTGCCCAAGAATTCATAGACACGGACAGCACCAACTCTCATTTAGTTCCGTCTTGGCTGCCGCTAGAGCAGTACGCGAGCCGCGTGGGGCCCTGGGACTGCGCGGTCAGCTGTCAAGGAGCACCGGCACTGACGCAGCCGACGTTACTTAAGTAAGATAAGAGAATTGATACATTTATATATCTACAAACACTACCATGTGAACGTATACTACGTACATTTACACACCAAAGTATTTTTCACGCTGTGCCTCTAGAATTTTGCGGAAATTGGGGAGCGGAGTGTTTTAATATTAGCGTTCCTCTGCCTACGTTCCGCTACTCTACATGGCGTGAAGCGGAACTCAACGTCCTATGTTTCCTTGTTACCGCGAGGAAATGAAAATAATTCATTCTCCAGATGCAAATGGAACTAAAATTATACTATACAAATGCCACTGTTTAAACTTTGACTATAATATGTGAGTGGTACACCAAAGCTCAGCGTCGAATTCCACCAGACTACTATAGTATAAAATTAGAGACTATTGCCATATTAAACGAACCAATTAAATTCAGAATTATGAACATATAATTTTTTATTATAACGACTGTTTTTTTTAGAGCAACAGCCCCACGCAATGCGATGGTTGATTTAAGACCTAAACCTCTAATAACAGATAGACTCCCAACGCCATTTTGGATTACATTCTGCACTTTGTTCTACACTTACAGGACTTTCAGGGTAAGTGTATCACAATTCATAAAACATTTCCTGTTAATTAATGTAACCATCGTTTTTTTTAAAATGAGAATGATTTGTATATTAATTAATCAATTACAAACAACAACACTTAATTTCAAAATAAAAACAACTTTTGCTGCTGCATTTATATTGAATATTGAGAGGGATATTTTAATGTTTTAAAATCCAAGTAATTTATATGGCATCGGGGCTATATTCGTTTTAAATTATTTAGCGTTCTTTTATAATGTAAGGAATTATACGCAAAGTATGTTAATTTCATGAAATTTTTGTTATAGACAAATAATTTATTTTTTAGTAGCATTTTTATTTATATTATTTACATATATTTCTCAAATTCCAAATTTTAATATTAGAATTTTAAAGTTTGACATACAGTTTTTACTTACTTTTTTGTAGTTTCGAATTTTTTCCCGCATTGGTAGACGCAGAGGGAACTTGAAAGCCTACTTCCAGGTTCCCACTGCCATTTTTCTCCGAATTTTTGAGGTATACGTGTAGAGTAACTGAACTAAACGCCGCGTTTTGCCTCGTTACCAAGGCGAGGAAATGGTAATAATATTCATTTCCTCGAATGGAAAATGACTCCACAACTTGTCGCATTTACAGCCCCAGGCTTGTACCCCTAAACCACGGCTGGCCTCTATATTTTTTTTAACAATTAAGTAATTTAATAACTTTTTTATATCAACAGTGGCTCTTAGGATGTGGGTCAAATACAGATTGGATGGAAGATAGATATCAGTTACGAAATGGTCTAGAAAGTTTAAGATTACTTGTTGATTCGGCACAACTGTCACCTGTTTTAGACAAGGTGAGACATGAAAATATATTATGAGATTACAAAATCTTGTCATATATTTTTAGGATTTAGTTCCTCAAAATGAAATAACGGAATCCTAATAAGATTACTCTGTTGTCTGTCTTTCAACACCATTTATCTTGAGAGAGAAAAAGAGGTCACGAGGTGGTATTAATCATTATCAAGATGATATTAATATGAAATATATAGGTCTAGTATATATAGTCTATATATAGTCTATATATAGTCTATATATCGGTCTATATATAGTCTCTTGAAGCACAGACATAATCAAGTTTATAAGTCAAGGGAATTATATATTTACATTACACTAACACTAATTACTAGTAATATATGTCAATGACATTTTTAACTTCAACAAAATCTTTCACTGTCCCCGGTACTTACAGCACTTACTTTATATAATGTCAATACTTAATTTTTAATTTAGTTATAATGAAGGAGTGACTAAATTGAGTATCTTGCCAATTCTAACAAACAGATATTAGATTGTTTGATATTCAAACGTATTTAAAATAAAAGTATTTGACTTTGTTTATATTAAATAAATATATAAATTATTTTCTTACAGGTGTTTTTGCCACAAGATTTTGAATCTGCATTAGCGCATGCGTGTAGTGACGACGCCATAGGAACGACTGTTATACGATTTCCTTAAATCAATTTATAAAAGAATTACCTATATTTTATTTATTTTTTAATTGTGAAGGGAAGCTTAAAATCTTTTTTTTAATACCCGTGTGATGATACCCTACTTGGCATAGGTCGACGATTTTTATTTATTGTTTCATTTTGACAACTTGGCCTCTGGTTGTCACTGTGGTCAATTTTGATCATAAGTTTATAATGAATTCATTAATATAAAATTCATAAAACTTCAACCTGTTTGATCTCTTAAACACAACAAACAGACATACATAGAATAATAAACACATTACTCTTTATTACGCACAATCGGGTAAAGTTCAAAAACCTAACTTTGATACTATATAAATTAGATAAAAAACAATAAACTTAGCATCTTATCATCAAAATTTAAAATACTAACAATATTAAATATCTGAAATCTATTAATTAAAATGTTACCAAAAAATATATTGATGTGTTAAAATAAAATGTTGCTATCTCTATGTCTATATATAGAAAGTTACGTAAGTAAATTAACTGAAACTTATAAGGAACTTATTTTAAACTAAGTTTTGATATGAACAAAAATATGTTGTAATGTTTTACACAAAATGTCATGTGTATTATCATTTATATTGAATGTTGAGAATGAAATTTTAATGTTTTAAAATCTAAGTAATTTATATAGTATCCGGGCTATATTCGTTTTTTGTTTAAATTAATTAACGTTCTTTTATAATGTATAATAATTTCACGAAATTTTTGTTATAGACAAATCATTTATTTTCTAGTAGCATTTTTTATTAATTTTATTTACAAATATTTCTCAAATACCAAATTGTGTTCCATAGTTAACATTTTATAGGTACCTGTATTTTTTTTAGACGGCTGTAAGAACTCAAATAATATAGGCTAAAAATCGTCAAAAATAAAAGGATTTATTTTTATAGCATACATCTTTATCAATATATGTCTATTGTAAATAATCAAAAAAATATACTAAGATTTATTAAAATTTTAATACTTATTTTATAATAGTTTTCGATATTTTTGTGAAATTCAATAATAAAATTACGTTCCTGACACTTACAAAGAGAATTGAGACTAAATATTTAAAAGTTAAATAGTATTTCCTAAAATTATTTTAGATTTCAAAATTTAAATAATAACAATTTTTTCAGGTTCTGTAAATTCTTATATGGAATTTCAAAGTTTGTAATTCTTAATATATGAATATTATTAACTATTATATAAAACATAACAAATTTTGTTGTTATGTAAATAATATCTCGTCCTTTCTATAATGTTATAAAATAGGTGCTATATTACAATAATAGCCTTTATTATGTTATAACACCTTTGCCATAATATAAAAAAAATTAAATATCCACTTTTACATGGATACACAATTTTTTTTAAGTTTTATTTTAGTAAATTTTTGTTTCATGTACAAATTTCTAAGCCATCCTAATGTATGTTTTAAAAAAATATAAAGTTAGTCAGTCATAATTTAGTTAAAAATTTTAATATATTTTTAAATAAATTGTTATTCTACACCATTTTTCATTTATTACCTGTTCCTTAAAACATTTTTTTTAACTTGCTTATCCTGTAAATTGCAGGATAGGCAAAAAGAACAAAGTGTCAAGGCACTATTGATTAAACTCAACATTGCACATTGTTCTATCAGATAAGGAAAATGAAAATCATGTGGCATTTCATATGGCCTATAGTAGCTCAAAGATCACAATTTTTAGTACATAGTAGTTAAAGATGAGAAGTTTTTGAAGGTGGGTTAATAAAAAGGATGTTCATTTTCTGGATTTTATTTTATTATTAATAAAAAGATATATAAAGTGTCATTTACATGTGTTAGTTGCATTTATATTCAACATATTTTTTATAATAACAGTGTATAAAAATAGTTTATAATTAAATATAGTGTTTAATAAAATTTTTTTTGCACAAAAATTGTATTTATCCTACTTTACTTATAGTTTAATTATTCTTAGAAATATTGTGCTCAACATATGACTTAATATATTAAAATATAATTCATTTAAAATTATGCATTGTTAAATACAGAAATAGCTCCAAAATATTTTTTTTTGAACTAGAAGTTATTATGAAATTATTAGCACCATTATAAAATACATAATATAATATCACAAAAAGTATCACTTTTTCAAATATTTCCATACCAGGGATGACTAAGATTACAGTATATTTTCACATATACAATGAATCCCACATATAGCAGGGTAGGCGGGAACAACCTAGTGTCAAGGCACTTCCATCTCCAGACACAGGCCAAATTTTAGGGCCATTGCATTTTCTTACCTGAGCTAGGAAATTAAAATAATTTCTGTTCCCGGAGAGGGAATCAAGCCCACAACCTTCGCCACAGTCATGAATGCCTTGGCTATGATAGGTTTTACATAAATATATTTTATACTAATACTAATTAGTAATTGTTTTAAGTATTTCAATTATCTATTAAACATTGCAATGTGCAAACAGTGAATTTGCAACAGTGAAGAAATTTTTAACGATATTCTCTTACTAAAAGGTAACAACACTTGATGAATAATATTCAATATATCATAACAAAATTTAATCTATAAATCAATAATCTGAGCAAATACTGTTTATCAAAATAAAAATAAAATTCAAAAATATTAATGTAGTAATTTGAAAATTTTCTTATTAAATATATATAAAACCAACATTGCATTAAGGCCTAATAGCAGTAAGAATAATCAGTCATTATAATAGAAACAAAATGAATATTAAAAAAATCTTATCCATATAAAATTATAACTTTGCAATAAATATAGTAATAAATTGTCAAATTTCCTTATAACATAAATAAATGCATAAAATTAACATTGCATTAATGCCCCCCTTGCAGTCATAGGTTTTACTAGAGAAAATAGTAAATTATTCTCATTTACCCATGTCATAAACTCTTTGGATAGTACTACAGCACATTCTAGCATCATTAAGCAATCATTTTCTGCTCTGTGAGCCTCCCTCGGAGATCTTTTTAGTAATCTTCTATAAACATTCTTTAACCTATATGATTCTTTAGGTTTATTGTCAAACCAATTCAGTCTATCTTTAAAAGGCACTGAATTACGCTTATAATCTAGTTTATTCTCACTAACAGTCAACTTTTTTGGTGTTGTTTCATTTATTTTTCGAATATCCTCATCATCACTATCAACCAAATCAATTATTTCAATTGTATCTGTTTGAATAGCTATATTTGTTGGCATTTCTTTTTTCTGACCTTCTATTGTATCATAAAAGAAATGAAGGCTATCTGAACATAGCAGATCCTCTCGTAATTCTACGTTTAAACTGTTAAAAATGGCCTTTAAAATAGGAAAATCAAATCTTAAACCATTATGAGCTATCAAGCACACTGGTCTTTCCAACATACTTATAAAAGAATCGAATATTGTAAATACCTTTTTGTTAAAAGTTGGTTCATTTTCTAGCAGTTCATTGCTTAAACCAGTTTCTTTAGAACAGTCTGGTATAATAAGCTTGCAAGGATTGAAGCACATAGTGATTTTATGTTGCACGCGAGGTATTAGGCCACTTCGAGTTTCCAGTAAATGTGTTGTTTTAACAGCAATGAGGCATAATTCTGTTATTTTCGTCTTATGCATCTCATGGCAGGTTATGCCTGTGGTCTCCATATCCAGAAATACTAATGTTTTAATCATTCTTGAGCCTGATATGACATTCAGTAAACTAACAGTGATGTTGACTAATAAATTTAAATACACTGATTTAACTTTAAAGCTAGTTTCCTTAATTACTTATTAACTAATGAGTCATGATCACAAATATCAAGTTTATTTGTTATCATATACACTTGAACTTATAATAAAATAAAACATGTTTAATACCAACATAACTTATAGAATGAATGTACAAATGTACTCTGTGATAATTACAAAGCAGAAGCACAAAAAAATGTTCAGTCTGAATTTAGTTTTTATTGTTTAAAATAAGTCTAAAATTAAAACTTTTTTCCTTATAGCGGGAAATCCCACATTGGGCACAGCTAGGGATGCCCGACGATCATCGGCTTTCGATGAACTTCGATGTTAGCAGTTAAAATATCGATGTTGCATTAAATAATACATCGTAACATAGATTTCAGCAGATATCAATATGGAGGGAGAGGGGTTATTGACTCGCGCGTCTCGTTGTTTATTTTTATTGATATGTGCAAAAAAATATTGTTAGCTGACATCGATGTTTTTCTTTCGATTTTTATCAAACATTGATGTTTTAGCTTCGATGTTGACATCGATATTAATATCTAACGAAAGATATTCTAACATCGAGCATCTCTAGGCACAGCTATCATTTAATAAAGATAAATTGATATCGATTTAATTGTTTAGTATAATCGAATCAGGTCTGGACGAGGTATGCAGAGACCATAGCGTTGCACTCCATTCTCTCTAACTACCC
>FAUM01011684.1:0-10413 GCA_900068815.1 Heliconius wallacei | reverse complement strand
AACTACTACTAACTACTAAATTCCCAAGAGCCAGGATATCGAATGACATTTCCCCCGCGCCCCTCTAATGTATTGCGTTGCGTAAGCTGATCAAATATAAAATTTGACACCTTGTATTTATTATATATTTTTATATGAAAATATGAAAAGGATTTCCATTTAAGATTATTTCTAATAGTGCAATGTGCATGTATTATGAAGCTGAAGAGTTTATTTATTTGAAAAGGCCAATCTCAGAAACTACTAGTATGAATAGAAAAATATTTTTATGTAGGATAGATATTTTATTTGTAGAATGCTATAATAGGCTATATTGCATTACGGTTATCGTTTTGATGATACTAAAATTATGGTTTATGATTAGATCAGAGTTATATTAAGCATTTCGTAGGCAAAAAAGCTAGAAAAATATGAAAATAACTAACATGGCTCAGCAAATTCAGTATGACGTTGCCATCATACTGTACGAGGCAGGCCAGCAGTTGCGGGATCCACGGCAGCCATTGTACAGGCGGCACGCCCACTGCGTACTTGTCTAATGCTTCCGCTAGGCTGTTCTTCTCATCGTCGAAACTTAGCATCCAGAGTACCTGGCCAAATATTTATTATTAATGAAACATTTTACATACCCAAGACAAAAACATATTTCAAATACATATGTACGAGCACGTACAGAATAGTTCTTATAAAAAAACAATACTTAGAGAGATATAATACAATTATCCAACAGATCATACAATAATACTTAGAGAGATAGATACTTAGAAAATAACGCGTGTATATCAAACACAAAATATTGAATCACCTTAGCACAGTATTTCCGTGATTTTGATTCGTTTTGATGTCTACAAGCGTGTAGGAAGCATGTCATAGCCGACACTCCGACTTGTGTTTGTCGCGGTTCTCTTATGAAGATTTGCTCCAAATAGTCACCCCACAAGGCCCACGCCTTAACCAAAGTGTCATGTAATTGTACTGCTGCAGCAAACGCTTTGTTTGCGTCTTCAGAACGTCCCAACTGAGCTAGAAGCAATCCTTTAAACGCATAAAATTCTGCTGTCATTTCTTTAGTGAAGTATTTAAAGTTGGTTGACTCTATCATGTCTAATCCTTCTTGTAATTCGTCTTTGCCCTCTGTCCAGGACATTTGTATGTGACATTTCACTTGTTGCCGTATTTTCTGGAAACAATCCACTATGGGCACACTTGGAATAGTATATATTCTGTGTAGAGAATCGAGACAGACTCCAGATAGATTGTGTTTTCTTGCTATCTTCGCAAAGTGTATGATTGCCTGAAACATTTATAAATTTTAAGATCACAAATGGTAAATTAATTAATTTTGTGATTTAAGTTTTTCATTCTAACTAATAGCTAAAGACTGAAACTTTGTTTTTGCTTTTAAAATCAGCTTTATGCTGTATCCCGCACACAGCAGCTAAGGCAGAGGGAGCATTTAGTGTTAAGAATCTCCATGCTCAACTTTCCGCCGAATTTTGGAGGCATTGCGTGTTGGAACTCAATGCCGCGTTTTGTTTTTTGGTTTTTCGTTTTATATTTTGTCCCTAGTCCCTAGTGTAGACGAAACGATACAGTCCGTGCGTACCTCTTGCGTTTCGTTCACTGTCATCAAACTCTTAATAAGCCCTCATATGTTTACGTGACATTCAACTGCATAAAAAAAATATCTAACCTGTGCACTAGCATGAACACCGAGCATGCTGTGATTGGAGGCGTGGTCCGTCTGCGAGTCGTAATGCGAGGCGATGAACTGGTAGTGGTGCTGGCGCCACGTGAATATGGCGCCCCAGTGGGACAGCGGGTCTGCTACCACGGGCAGTCGGTTGCGCCACGTCTTCACTATGGCCTTCATGTCATGCAGCGACGTGGGCCTACTATGCAGGAGTCCCTATGCAGAATGAACAAGCATTTACCTTAAATATTCACACTAAATAATGTTTGCTTTTTTAAGTGGTAACTTCTTATGAGAGGGTAAGCCGCATCGTTAAATAACGCGTCGTTACGGCGTTAGTTAGTTAGTTTGGTTTCTCTTTCTCTTACGTATACGGCGGTGGCAGCGCAATACGTATTTCGGACAGACACTTCTCTCTCATCTCTGAGTCCTGCGGACTCAGTGTTTAGTATGCTATAGAATAATGTATTCGAGATTTGTAACTAAGATTAATATATTTTACTTTATAATCAATACAAAAAATAAAATTATTCACAATTTCAATATAAATATCTAGTCTAATGACGTTTTGTTTAGTTGAGGGTGGACAGAGGTCGACTTACCGTGTGTATCTGCGCCGCCTCGCTGAGCTCCATGAGCTGCTGGGCGGCGCGCAGCAGCGGCAGGTGCGCGTGCGCCACGAGGCGCGGCAGGCGCCGCCACTCGCGCAGGCACTGCGCCGCCGCCGCCTCCGCGTGCCGCTCCACGCCGCCCAGCTGCTGCTCGCCGCCCGCGCAGATGCACAGGTAGCCACGATACAGGTTCACTAGCCACGCTGCGTAATATTAATACACATATATGTATCTATTCATATATGCCATGAATAATATATTATGATTAGCTCATCAAAAGATATAATTTATGAATTATCCATTCTTTACAGAACAAGCTGTACATACATACACAGTTTTTTAATTAGTAGTAAATGCAGCTAAAATTATATCTCATTTTGATAATACCGAGTTTTTTATAAGTCTCTCATTGAAGAAAAGTAATTTCGAATACTATACATCATTAATTTAAGCATATTTTTTATAACTTCACTGTATCCCTCTTAGAGCAAGGTAAACCTAGTGTTAAGACCATCCATTGCCCACATTTTACCGAATTCTCAAAGCATTGCTTATTCAGTAGCAGTCATCAACGACACACTTTGCCTTATTACCAAAGCAAGAAAATGACATTAATAAATAATTCATTCCCCCGAATGAGAATCCAACCCTCGACCGACGCGTTTACAGTTACACACTTGTGCCACAGCGCAACGACGGCCTCTAAGATATTTACATGTCTAGTTTTTAACCTTAACTTTGCATTTTCTTAAGTTGATATTATTATACTCTAACATTTGTTTAAGTTGATACTGTTAAACTCTTGTTATATAAATTATAAATGTATCGTGACGCAGCACAGTCGTTTTTTTTCAAGGCCCCTTCTGACCTCCGAACATTACAGATCGTTTCCACAGAATAGTCTGGCGCCCACCTCAGAAATTGTACTAACAAAAAAAATGCCAACGTTTACACGAACATAACTGTTCAAAGGTAAAGTCCAGGCACTCCCCCATTCCATCTTAGGGCATTTATTTCATACAAAAGGGCTTCACCCCCTGCTCGCTTCGCCCACCAACTTCTGGAAAAAAATATTTAGAGGCCAACGATGTTAAGTTGTTCTGCCTCATACGCGATAATCCCTTTTTCACTCTTGACTTAAATTATAAAAAGCGTTCAGACAAACTTTTTTGTAAATTTCATAATTATGTACTTATTTGGACTAGGATTAACGATTGTAGCCTTTTTGCTATTGGTTATATATTGGATAAGCCTTACCTTATCAATTGATTTATGTATTTTAATTACAGAGATTTGCTTTAAAGCAAGTAATGCCTGTATTAGGAGACCCCACTCTTCCAATACAATATCTAAAATATCTGTTTAATATTATACGCAACAAACATTTTACAAATATTTACCTAGCTCCTTTGGACAATTGTATTCGACTTCTGCGAGTGCATCCTTCATAGTCGGCCAGTTAGGGTTCCTCCACGAACTCTCTAGTATCAAAAATGGATCCCGAACGCTTCTAGTTAAGCCAAGTTCTAAAAGAGAATCCCATTGATTCAGCTCCTTGGCGCACTTGGTCCAATGCTGAGTCCACAGTGTACACTCCTTGTGCATAGTGTAAGACGACGGATTTGCTGAATATTCTTGTTTTAGCTTAGCCATAGCGACGTCGTACGCGGCCTAATAACAAATCATTCAACATTTTATTTGGATATAAGATTTTCATATTTAAAAATGGCAAAATTAAATATAAAACTATTATAACCATATGTATACGATAAACAAAATATTTAAGTAATATTTATTACCTGAGCCTGCTCGAAGAAGCCTTGCTGTTCATAAGCAATAGCAACATTTGTCTCACGGTATCGGGCGTGTTTCTGCCACAGGCCTGACCACATGTCCTCCTCTTGTAATAGTTCATACATATCACTGAGAGAATCTAATATTTCCTAAAAACAAATTGTAATATATAATTATTCTATATAAAAAAAATGGCAAGGGTACAAGCGTGTGACTGTAAACGCGACATATTATGGGCTCGATTTCCACTCAAGGAAATTAAATATTCAATATTTTGATTTCTTTGCTCTGGTGCCAAGGCAAAGCGGTCTGTTTAATTTTAGCCATTCAACATGAGAAACAGCGTGAAGCTGAAAAAAAAAACGAAATCGGATGATTTATTAATCCACTTACAGTAGGAGTAGTTGTATCAACTTCATAATCATATATTTCAAGTGCTTCCTGGTTTGCTCTGTTACCAGCTTGATCGATTGCCATTTGTTCCAAGTTAAGTGTCATACGGTGCCATAAATTGTGCGTCTTACCGAGATATTTCATCATAGGCCTATTATAAAAACAAAACAAAATATTTTACTTACATTTTTTTTTTTAATTTTTGATATATAGATAAATTTAAAAAAAGGACATACGGTTTAATAGCTACAGGAGGGTTACAACGCGCCAGCGCTTCAACAAACGTGTTGATTGCGCTGAGAGGTTGATCTCGCTGAATTACGTGAACACCTGATATTATGAATGGTACTATCTCATTCATAATTGTCTGCAAAATAGTAAAAAAATACTTTAAACTACGAAACTTATATTTTATATTTTTTGTAACGGTTTTTAACCAACAAATATTGACAACATAGAGTATATATTAATTCAATTATAATACCGTGGAGTCGCGACACGCTGGAAAAATGTATAAAGTTTAGAATTGAGCTGCATTGATCGTACCTCGACAAAATGCAGTGAGTCAAGCTTGACCATTTGTGGTCATAAACACCATAGTTTGTGACGCGAGCCCAATACGCTTTTACTATTGTTAGTCCATATGGTAAATATAAGTGGGTCACCGTGAGCTGCCGCTCGTCGAAGGCGCTCCAAAGCGCGGGGAAGAGGCGCAGCCAGGTGTGGTGCGCGAGCGCGTCGTCCATGTGCGCGAGCTGTGCCGTTGCCGCCATCAGCTGCTCCGTGCGCACGCGCCGTGCCAACTCCAGGAACTCCGATTGTTTTGCTACTATATGGTTTAGTGTCTTTTGTCTGAAATGTATGTACATTGGAAATATTATACAAACTTATTTAAAATGTAGCAAATATTGATACTAAGAAAAACGTATAAGGATCAGTTTTACGCTTATTCCCGTATAGCAGGGATTCGTTCTTAACTTACAACCTAATTTTAGATACAAGTGAGGATAGTATCGCAGCCATTGCATTTACGGCCGAATGCAGGCCACTGTGGCACGATGGTCTCAAAAATAAATATAAACATTAAAAATAAATACATTTAATCATTAAAAAAAATTTTTTTTTTTTATTTTTTTCCAGAGTTTAAATTTAACATGTTATAATTAGCATAAAATATTAAAATATTTTATACATCTTCTTTCAAATCACAACTACAACATTGAGGTATATTAATATATTAATCACCTATTTGGTACATTCTTAGTCAAATCATCTTTAGTGTTAGAACTAGAATCCAAATCCATATCTAGTACATCCTCCTTGTCGGGATCGAGCGAGTCGCTGGCGCTGTCTACCGTTTCTTCTTTCACATTGCTAAACATTATAAATGATTTCTTTTCCTCTACATCAGCCGTGTTAATAACTGCTGCTATATTGGGTAGCAGGTACTTTGAATTTGACAATCGTATTTGAGTAGCTAAAAATAATATAAGTTTACTTAAATTATAATGTTTTATGACATGCATAATAAAAAGTAATATATTATAATTGCGTTTTAATTGTATTTTTTATTTGTAACTTTTAACTGTTTCTAATCGTAATGTCTAATTGTATTTAATTATAATTTGAGTTATTATTACACATAATGTGAATTATGATTGTTATTTGTGAATGGTTTACATATCTGTAATTGATATTTGTAACAGATCAGACCGTTAGACGTATTTTCATTTTATATTATAACTTACATGTATTGTAGGTGGGTCATTAAATAAATGTAATATAAAAAACTTACTAGATACGCAAGTAACTAGCAGCAACTCCAAACACTGTTTGATCCAGAAATGCTGCCCAATATGTTCCCAATTTTGAGAGCAGATAATATAAAGCAGACGATCGAATACTCTGCGTCGTACACTGCTGTCATACACTTCGAAGAACTTAGCACGGATTGCAGGTTGCGGACAACGCAGCCCAGCAAGAAAAGCAGGCTCTAGTTTCATTGATAGTTCGGTCATTTTTAAGACTTCATCCCTGTTAATACGTTGTTTTATTGTAAACAAAAAAAAATTCATTCATAAAAAACTAAGTAATAATTATTAACTTATCGTACATACCTATACACATAATTGATAAGATCAAGAAAGTGGGCATTTAATTCAAGGTCATCTGGGAAGCGTTTCTCCACATACTGCATGAGTTTCACTAAAAGAATAGATTTTTCACGTAAAGATGGCGCAGCTCCTGCGGCTGCACCTTTCCATTTTACCCATTCTTCTACCATACGCGTAATCGCTTTCATTACCTATGAGAGTTAAAAATATTAATATTTGGTAAATACGTATACGTGTACGGTATTATTATAGTCGTAAATGTATATTTACTTACTTTTGCGTCATTGGTTTTTTCAATAAGTCCAACAAGTATTGTTCCAATGAAAGTCTTCCTTGTTTCCACCGGCATGACCGATACTCGAGCCTTAAGAAGATCCAGTGCTAAAATCTGAAATAAAAATATCAATATAATTTTTCATTTATTATGTAATTCAAACCCTTGTTCCATTTTTTTAAAATAACGTATCTAATTAAAAAAAATTACCAAACAATATAGAAAGAGCCTTACCAAAAGATCAGATGTAGCTGCATCAGGGTTAGGAGCTACATGATCTCGAGCCATGCGTTGCAGCACACGCATAAGCTGCAATAATAATCTATCCACGTATCCAGGACTTGAAGTACAGCAGGCCTTTAACATCATGAGAGGACCTAATAGAGCGCTAGCACTGCTGCCCGCGGTGCCTCCGCCTGCGGACTTCTCATATGTAGCTAGACCTTCGCATGCGTATTTGCTTACACAAGCGTATAGAGTTTCTAGCTCCTCGTACTAAAAAAGCAATAAAACTTTTGTTAATAATTAAAATAATATAATTTATGTTTGTTAGATTACAATATTATAGACATGTTTCATCAGTACCGCTAGTAGTTGTTCAATGTTATTCCTAGGATGGAAAAAATCAGGGCATGGGACGATGCATAGCCTTAAATAAATAAATGATGTCAATGTACTATTACAGAAGAAATTACCTTAGAAGCTTGAGCAGCTCCAGAAGGCTCGGTAGGAAATAGCGCAGTCAGCTTAGCAAGCAAATTGTGCGTCAAGCGCACAATCCTGGCATTTGTGGAGGCCACACAAGCAGCCAGTCCGCGCTGTAACGGTTTTAGAGCTGCGAGAATCTGTTCCCTTCGTAATACACCTAGTAAGAACACCAATAACTCCAGAGCAGTGCAGGCGTTTGCACACGCCGCTGCATTCGTGTCGGCCGTGGAAAATATCTAAAACAAAAGAAAAGCGTGTAATAATTTGTATACATACATTAACAACTCCAATAAACAAATGAATAGTTATTTTTAACTAATCACTTTTAAGTGTTTAAATAAATATCGAATATTTTCGAAGCTGCGGCTGTTATAAGTCGTCAACACATTTTCACCACTAAGCCATTATCGAGCTACGTTGAAATTCTCAATAACGCAGTGCTTTGCCGCATTACCCGAGCGAGGAATAAATATTAAATATTTCATTAGTACAGTCACACACTTCCTGTTCCCGCACCACGCCTCTCCTTTATGAATGAAGTGTAATTTACACTTAATTAGTAGGTACCTTATCGAGCCACGCCAACTTCGGCTCGCAGAGGTGCGGCCACACGTCAGGCTTAAGCGCGGCGCGCAGCAGCAGCACGCAGCGCCGCGACAGCTGCTCGCCGGGGGAGCCCCCCGCGCCACTCGCGCCCCCTGCCGCGCCGCCCACGCCACCCTCGTTCACTTGCAGTATCTAATACATGCAACAATTATTAACGTATTCATATACTAAATAATATGTAAAAAAAATATTTATGTACATTTTGTTTTGTATATTTTTATACTTGTAACGTTCCTATACAATTGTTAAAATTAAATTCACTCTTGTTTCTCACTTTGAGCAGATATCTTTATTAAAATAGGAAATTAGTTTTTTAAGAATATATATTAATAAACTGTTCTTTTTAATCCTCCGCTTCGACCATACTTAAATTACTGACAATAAGAAAATACTACAAAAATAACATTGAATTCCAATTTTACAACATTATATTTTAACAAAATATTAATCTTCTCGAGACATTACACAAAACTAAAAATAAATGTAGAAAAAAAAGCTCACACACCTGGCAAGCGAGTCGAAGCAGCAAGTTGACGACCACGTCCACATTCTGGCGGTCGAGGGGCTTGGCGGCGTCGGGTTCGAGGCGTGACACGCTGGCTTGCGGGCTCGCCCAGCCCGTGTTCAGGGCCTTGCGCGCCTCGTTGCCGCTCTCATCCGACGACGCGCGCTTCATGGCGCCGCTTGGAGACGTAGCCACCTGACAAGTAATGAATAATCTATACTTCTATGTTAATATTATAAAACTATCAAGTTTTGTTTAAATGCGCTAATTTCAAAAACTCCTAGTTCCAATTATTAATGGATATTTTATTTACCGAAAAAGATGTGTATATGATTTTTTGGTATTATTATACCCATTATTTTTTCATGTTTTCAGATCGCTCGTAAGTCTGAGATCTATCTCTATAAAGGCATCTCAGCCTTTTTATTCATAGATATGTAATTTATAAATTAAAACAAGATCAACCGCAGACTTGAGAGCAGTATATAAATACGGGCCTTAAATTCTTGTAGTCTTATTTGTATATAAATAACAATTTATATTATAGATTAAACTTACAACACTATCAGACGGTGTATGGTCCCGAATACGTTGCAGGTCCCACTTGAGCGCCACCTCAGCGAGATCAACGGCAAGACGGCGATGCTCCAGAGACGCGGTCGCATTGGAGCCTAGTCTTTGCATCGCCATCACCATGTGCCCCACTAGCGCGTGGCGCACTGGGTAGTATACCTGAAATAATAAAAAATAATAATAACAACTATTATTACTATTGGAAAGAAAAACTTAATTTCCAACTTAAATAAAAATAAGAACTGTATTTGAAACAAATATTGCATCTTAAATAAACACAATGAGAAAAGTTCTTAAAATCCTTAAAAATGAAAAATATTTTGGATTAATGCTTAGAGTCCCAAAAACTCTTATATTTGCAAAACAAATATCCTTAGTGAATATAAAAGTTATAACGTAATTAAATTTACTCTTAATGATTATGTTTACCAATTTTAGTATTCTCTAAGAATTCTATACAAAGTAATAAAGTAAATATAGTTATACCTTATAATGTCTAACCACGAGTTGCAATATATGAAAGAGCTGTTGCACAGAGTGTCCGTCCTCCACAATAATTTTCTTAGTCCAGTGTGTTAACATAGTATTGCCGTCCTCCATTCGTTGGGGCATAGCGGGCGTGAGTATCTCCAACGCTGCACGTACCACCGCTCGAGCTTCTACTGCGTGCGCTTTTAGTAGGCTGTGAAACACTGTATAAAAATTTTGTATGTATGTTATAATTTTCTGAATAACAAGCAAGCTAAATAACAGCATCATATTTTTTTTATTTTGTTATTCTGGTTATAAATTAACTTTTAATAAAAAAAAAACGACTTTGTACAATAAGCGATACGAACCGACTATAAAAAACTAACTAAAAGTAATAAATTATTTCAAGTAAATCAAAGGTTGTTTGTTTTTAGCTTGACGCCGACTTCAAAAATTATAACTGACTGACGATATGTTATTCCATACATACCTTGAAGAACGATGCGCTTATGAATAGCAAATTTGGCTATAATGTGACTGAGCAGTAAGTGCCCATGATATCTATAACAAAAAATCAAGAATGTCAGAGAATTTCATGTAAAAATAAATAAACATAACTCTACATTAATTTAACGGTATTGAGTTCCACAAAATTCAGCGGAAAGTGGTGA
>FAUM01009776.1:0-16281 GCA_900068815.1 Heliconius wallacei | reverse complement strand
AAATTTAATTAAATAACATTTCATATTGACTTACTCGTTACAGCCAATTTTGTTGTGGTAAAAGCAATAAGTAATTAACTTACCAATCTTTCAGTATCAGAATCAGGTTCCTGTACACCAAAATCTTGGGAATAATGTTCGCTAGTGGACTGATGTTCCAGACTTTCCATTTGTACCGCCGTCACGGGGTCTAAGGTGTCCAATGAGGAGACCATGGTGTTCGACCCTGGAGGGCGCGCTATGTTATCTTTCTGATTAGTATCAAGCTCGGCAAAAAGCATAAAAGCTAATGGAATAACATGTTAGTTATAGTTTTATGTTATTTTTTATACAAGAATGAGAGTAATGTGTTATTTTATTTTAGTTACATGAGTTATCCAATAGTTCATTATGAGCATAAATTTTTAAATATTAATTATTTAGTTATATTGAAAATACTAAGAACAAATACAAAAGAAAATATAAATATGAACAAACAATATAAATCATTTGAAAAGTTTTTTAAATTATTTACTTAACACATTATTCCATTTATTAGTTATATATTAGTTATGGTATTATACAAGAAGCGGGGATGGATACATCTGCAATGTTAAATGGAGTCATTAATGAATACATATTACAAATACATCACATGCCAAATAAATAATCATTTTAAGTATAATAACAGTATAGTGAGGATTTTTGCAATAAATTATAATAATACGCAGTAAAGATTTTTTTTACATTATTATTATACTTCTTTGATCTTTCCATGAACGTCCAGCATTTTATTACAAAGTATTACATACCATAAAATTAAATTACATTTTATATAATTAATAAGAATTTAGAAAATAATTTGGTGACCCATGCGGTGATACTATTGCCAATTTAGGAGGTACTTACATTATTTTTAAAATGCTAACATTTTTACGAGATTTGAGGTCGTCATTTACTATTACACTTACAGATTTTTGAAGAAAATTTAAAATCTGTAAATTTATTAAATACTGCCTAGCTATCAAGCTTCAACCTTATATATTTTATACAGTAAACTATAATACGAGTATATGTGTATAGTATAAATATTTTAAAGAAAAAAATGAGGCTTACCTCCGGAAGTCAGACTACCCGTCATAGGTGTATCGATTTCATAATTGTACGTTGCTCGAGTCGCATTGGAACTTGTGGCCTCTAAACTGTCAGTGCTGCCCAGCATCATATCTGCTCGTGCCCTGTACAGTATGATCTAAATCTAATATAAAATGTTTAAAATATATTAAAATTAGAACTCAAAATTTTCAATTATGTTTATTTACAAGCACCTTTGATAGAGATTTATTATTGGCAGATTTTTAATGTTCCATTTGTTAATTCAGAAGAAAATAAAAAAGTATTTTAAAATTTATAAATATTTAATTGTTAAAATTAAATTTACACTAACATTTATTTTGTCAGCAGCTTCGACAGATAAAATGTTATACACAGATTATAGTCTAAAAAACACAATATACGTGTTCTATTTTTATTTTAGTATCTACTGTCTAATGTCTCAGTGTCCTTTTAAAAGTTGCGTAAATAGCCACCGAAACAGTAAGGTTTCAGGAGTGTCTTTCTTTCGATACATGAATCGATAACACAGATTCAGTCTTATAATATTTAAAAATCATTATGAAACAATTAAATACACATATTTCGCTGTTTGGCCAATATGCACCATCACTACCAACAATCTTGTCGAATATTGGTTGGCGTTGACCAAGAAAATTTGCTTTTGCAATTTTAATCATTATTTTCATAAGTATACAGTTGATTTTTTGAATTTTATTGAAATGATTTAATGTTATAATTCAGTGCATAATAATATTCTATAATATAATATACAGTTCTGGCTAAATTGACTTGTAATTTTTTTAGCATGTTTGTATGCAATGGAGAGGATAGTTGATAGAAGCTTGTTGAAATAGTCTCCACTCCGTAAATATTTTACTTAACAAAAAGTAAAAGATTTTCTGAAATCTCAATATACAATTGTAGAACTTTAAATAATTATAGAACTTCTCTTATAATATAATTAAATCGTTGTACGAGGATTGATTATAATATTTGTGTACAAAAGTGTACTATAATTAACTGTAAGATAATATTTTTCAAAACATACCGGCTAAAACTTCCCGAAGAACTCAGTTCCTCATCTTGACCACTCCAGGAACCACTGGCTGGATCTGTGAAATGTTTTCCGGAGACAATACTGTGAGCCACCGATCTCCCTGAGGAGGGCGATAGCTCGCGAATCGCACTTCCCTCACGTGAAAATTCTAAGTCATCAGGTTTCTCTTCGTAACGTTCTGAAGACGATATTACTGTTTGCTTAGACAACATCACTACTTCACTATCGGATGGATGTCTCTCTATAATTGTCATTATACTATCCATTTCGGATGGTTGGGATGCTAAAGAAGAAGACATTTCAGAACCCATTGACATACTGCTTTCATCATAAATATTAGATCTTATTGGTATATCTACACCATGTTCAGAATCAGTATATGAAATAGTATCCGATATTTTTTTCCCATCTACAATTTTTTCTTCTATAATAGTACTAGATGTAGTAGCTTGTGCTATTATTGCAGCAGTGCGACTCTGATTCTCAGTTTGCTCTTTTTGTTCCTCTTGTTTTTTACACTTTTCTTCTTGATCTAAAATTTTCATCATTTCTTCACAATCTCCTGGTATGGATTCAGCGGAGCCATCACTCGGAGCTGCAGCACAGACGAAAGAGGAAGTTTTTTGACATTCTTCTATAACTTCACAAGTCTTAGGTTCTGATGTACCTGCTTCAGTTTCTGGTACAAAAAAGGCACCCCTTTCGTCAAATTTCTTGACTGTTATTATTTTTGGTCGATATTCTTGTATTTTTTGTTCTAAGGCTAATTGTTGATCAATAATTTTTCTAATTGCTACTGAATCAGATAAAAATTTTTGTGATGGACTGCCATAACTTCCAACTTTTTGAGATGGACTTCCACCTTTTTGAGAAGGACTTCCACCTTTCTGTCCTGGACTACCGCTCTTAAATGGCGGACTACTATCACTGCTACTATCGTACGAACGTTTTTCCTGTTCTAGAAAACTTCCACTGACTACTTTGGGATCAGCAAGCAATAAAGCTTCTTTTTGTTTTGCTAGTAATTCAGCCTTTAAAGCTTCTAGGCAAGCTGTTTCAAGTCCTTCAAATTCTTTTAAACTTGATATTGATATATCGTCACCTTGACTTTTACTTAAAATATATCGTCGAGGCAAAGATCCATTCAGAGAATCTTGAGACGAAGAAGAATGTTGTTGATATTGTTCCATTAATGCCCTTTCAAGATTTTCAAATTCTTGTAATGAGCTTATAGAAATATCGTCATTTTCTCCTTTAATTCTGAATCTCATACGAGAGGCCATTTCAGATTCCGATAAACTACCATATGAATTTCTAAAGCTACCGTAACTACCTATAGACTCTTTCTGAGAACTAAGACTTCCAATGCGGCTAGCATCAAAATCAGTCATTTCCTCTTCCTTAATATCCTCCAAAGGAATCCTTTCATAATCGTATCGAGGATCTCCTTCGAATTGCATTTGTATCCAACGCTTTCCAGCCTCAATCTCAGCTAATTCTTGAGCTTGAAGCCTCTTTTGATCTAATTCATATTGTTCTTCATCAGATAGTGATGACCCAGATGCACTGCTTGTACTTTCTTGTTTTTTAGATGTCTTTGATAAGTATTCTTCTACTTCAGTATCATGACGTCTTACATACTTCTGTGTCTTTATTTGTAAGCTTTTGCCTTCTGGGTCAGTTTCTTGAGCTTCCTTTGCAACTTCCTCAATAACAACAAAATCATCCATTTCACTCGGTTTGTCAACCATTTCAAACTCATCACTGGTTGGTGATTCTTGTTCTTTTTCATAGGTATGTAAAGTTTTTTCATCTGTCGTAATAATAAGTTCTGATTTACTAGTCTCTGTCATTAATTCAGATTTTAATTCTGGGGTTTCTGATATATCATACATATCATCAAGAACATATTCTCGTCCATTATCAGTAGATAATGAACTCTGACTTGGCGCTGAAAGAGGTGTGTGAGGAGTTGAAAGATGTTCATGAGTTCTTAAGCTCGATGTAGAGCTTTGTTTACTCTCAAAATGATCTTCAGGTGTTTTTAAGCCAGATTTTTCAGCTTTTGTTTTAGGGACAGAAGAATCACTTTTTGATTTTAATATTTCTTCATACTGTTTTGTTCCTATTGGGATAATATCATCTTCAATATCAACAAACTCCCGTTGGCTAGGGGGTCTTTCAGTAACAGCGAAAGGAATAGCACTTATGTCCTTGATAACTTTCTGTACACATTCTTCTTTAACTTCTTGTTGTGTTTCACTAATATGAGTGGTTGGGATGTTTTCTTCTTTTTTTATGGTAGTTTTGAGTATAATAGTATCATCATGGGGCAATTTTGTTTGTGTAGTACTTACACTACCATATTTTTCTATTTCTGCATATTCTGCTGAGCCTACTGGAATAATTTCACTTTCTAAATCAACAAACTCTCTTTGAGATTTACTTACTTTCGTAACAGAAAATGGTACAGCATGATCGCTATGGGTAGATACTTTAGAAATTGTTTCTTGAATTTCCTCTTTGTCTAAGTCCAATTGTGATTGAGATGAAGATATATCAAGTTTTGAAATTGAAGAAGATAATATCTCATCAGTTTTAAATTGACTTGATATTGTTGTGTCTGATCCTTCCTTATCTTTTAAAGAATCATCATCTATATCAATACTCTCTGAGCCTCCCTCAATTGGGAAATGTTCAGGTATCATATCTTTAGGCTGAAATCGCATTTCATGAGATCTTTTCATTTTACCAACGGGTTCTATACTTTCTACTTTATATTCATCATCTTCACCTGAAATTTCCTCGTCACTTATTTCTTTTCCCTTTAATACATGTTCTTTCTCAGGTTCATGCAAAAATTGTTCTACATAAGTGCTACTTTCCATTAATTCCTCTTTTAACTCATTTGCAGAAGGTACAAGAGTTTCAGATGCATCTGATATATCTATACTAGCTACATGACTAGAACCGTCTGAATCGAGGCTCTTCATGCTGTCTCTTGATGCAAGGGAACTTCCAGCAGTAAAGTAATCTTTGGATGTTCTTAAAGATTGAGAAGAAATATCATGACTAGTAAGTGCTGTTTCATATTCAGTGCCACTTTGAGCCGTCATCATGACATCAACATCTGAAGATAACGGTCTACTTTCCGATTGTTCGAAACTGTGGTAATGACTTTCGCCAGAGCTAGACCAGCCTTCAATATCTGATGCCGATCTCCTATCTACGACGCCTAACTGTGATTTAATATGCTTATGTGATCTAAGTTTAACTTCAGGGCTACCTTTAGAAGAATCTTTCCCATCAAATGTCATATCGCTCTCTGTTTCTAAAATAGAATGAGGACCACTATCAGATTTTACCGATATGTCTGCTTCTAAAGGTGGACTAGATTCTTTTTGTTGGATAGTGTCTTTATCATCGTCAGAAAAAGTGATTTCATCATGTGAACTAATTTTTTTAGAAATTTCATCTGATTTACTATCCATGTCCTTATCATCTTTATCGTAAGTTGTAGTCTTATCACTATGATCATCATTAATGTGAGGTTCTTCTTTTATTACTTCAGGTCTATCCGGACTAATCAAAATTTTAAACTGAAATTCAGATGGAGATTGTTTATATTTAATACTGCCATCACTTTTCTCACTAATAATTTCAACTTGTGCTGCTTCTAAAGACTGCTTAACTTCATCTATAGTTTTCTCTAAAACTGATAAGTCAGCAAGAGGCTGAGCAGATATTAATGAATCTAATGCCACCCTTTCAGTCTCAAGTTTCATCCCATGAAACTCGGCAGAGGAAAAATCTGTATCGTAACCGCTACTACATATATCTTCTGTGCTTTTCTCTTTTACTAATTTCATTTCGCTTTTTCTATGATCTGTTCCAGTAAGAAATGCTGAATCCGCTTCTGTAGAAAATTCTGATGCTTGTAATGTTTCGGCACTAACAGTTGAATCTATTGACTTCTGTAAAACTTCACCTTCGTGAGATTCTAATGACTTAATCATGTTCTCAGTATCAAGACTTTCACCAGATTTTATCATAACGTCTTTTGATGTAGTACTGATGTCGTCAGAGATTTCTACTGTGCTTGGTGATATGTCTTCAATTTTAATGAGCTTTGAACTGGAGTCATAAGTCTTAGCTTCAAGGTTGGCCGTGAATCCCATTGTTTCATCTATAGTTTCTGTAGTAGATTTAAGCGACGGCTCTGATTCTGCAGTTTGTGTTAAATCTTGAATTACGCTAGTGCCTTCTTTGAAAACTGATACTTCTAATATTAAGTCATCAGCCTGGTGAAGTGGTAATTTAACTGGAGATCTAGTACAGCTTTTGTCTTTTTTTGGGGTATCATTTATTCTATCATCATGAGGTAAATCTGGCACTATTTCAGATTCAGAATGAGTATCTTGACTAGCTGTACGACTAAATGTACTTTTGACAGGGGAAGTTGAGATCTTTATTTCTTTTATAAAATCGACTTCATAAACTTCATCATCTTTTTTGAAAGATTTTGATTTACTCTTTGGGCTACCATCTGAGGAGTCTCGTCTTTCCGCAGTTTCACTTTTAAAACTAGGCACATGAGAAGCATCTGAACTAAGATCATCGTGTTCTTTACTTTCGATAACAGATTCCTCTTTGTAGTGCTCTACTTTAGAACTTACTATTTGACCTTTTTCAGACACTTCAATACTTGAAACAGTTTCATCTTTTTCAACTATCTTTAAGCTTGAATCCACAAATGCTATCCTTGATTTGTTATCTTCATCTTCTTTAATGTTCTCTAACTCTCCAGGTTCTGTAAAATATTCTTTACCCCATTGTTCATGAGACAAATCTCGTTCTGATATTTTTACTTCATGTTTTTTCTTTACTGTTTCATCTTTTAAAGCAGTCATTTTTTCTTCTGATTTAGTTTGTCTTCCAGTATAAAGTCCTTGTTCAGAAAATTCTCTTTCTACTTTTACTATATCTGTGTCATCAGTACTCTTAAATACTGTTTTGGTTTCCACGTCTGATCGTATCGCAGAAGCTTCATGTGCTTTTTCCACTTTTTTTTTAGATGTTTCTGTTTGAACCCCTTCTCTCTTAATCGTCATTTTTTCCTTAACTTCATGTTCTTGTCCTCGTAATTCATGACTGGTTTCAGTTTTTATTATTAATGAATCATCATCTGACGAGGAAACTTGTTTTGTTTCAGAGAAAAATTCTTGTCCTGAGATTTTTCTTGTTTCTGTCTCTTTGTGAGAAAGTACTGTACAATATTCACCTGTAGCACCAAATTTAGCAATCATATCAGACATTACTGCCTCTGGATCTATATTTTGGAATTTCATTTGTGCTCCATCTACAGTTTTGTGAATTGAAGAAGAAGATGTTGATGTCTCTATTCTAGACTGCGAGAAAAATGTATCTGTTGATGTAGTTGATGTAGATTTTTGCAGATCGCCTCCCATTTCTTTCTTAATTTGATCAATAACGTCAATGCTCTTTTCAATTGTTCGATCTACTAATTCAATAGCACCACTAGTGATTGTAGGTTTATCCACATTTACAAATGATAAATTATCGGCAACATGTTTTGTAGGAGACTTTGGTCTAGCTGCTTCATTTAAAGCTTTAGATGCTTCTGCTAGTAATTCTGAAAAGATGAACAGTCAAGGTAAATAACAAGATAAATATCATTTTGCATGACGTGGAAAAATTATAAACTATAAACACAACAACAAATATAATTAAGGAAATACATATAATAAACATAATAGAAGTGTTTATATAAACTGTGTATTTAATATATATACATTAATAGTGCTAAAGCTAATAACAAGGTGTAGAACAATATAGACAATTAAAGCATCTTAAATAGATATAACTTAACCATGTTATATAATATTTAAAATGATAATATATTGAGATAATAAAATTAATAATGAGGAAGCTAATGTGATGGCAAGATGTAAAATAAATAAACTTTAAAAAATTTAGGAATCAAAGCGAAACATTACTCAAATGTGAACATCAATGTGAAGTGAAAACTAAATTGATTGCTGATCATTAACAAATAAGCCAATTTATTTGTTAGTTTAAAAAGCGACAATTAATGAAGTGTTAATAAAATGGCCCCTCCAATAGTGTTCACTTACCTAAGCAACGTGAGGACTCCGCAAGAAACAAAGTAAATTTTACTGTGCGACAAATATTGGCATAATGTTTGTGTCTATTGCAAATTAATTTTAACTCTCTTATTTTAATGATCTTATTTCTATTATATTCATAATGTGCTGCTTTGTTTGCTACCTTTCTAACTAGGTGCTTATTGAAATGATGTCCAATCTGTACCATTGATATTAATTAAATTTAGATATTAAATTGATGATTAAATAAATTATTAATATCATGCAAAAGTTGACCCAAATAAAAATGTGGCAAAATAATATTTGAATAGGTCTTTATATTTCTAAAATAATGAGTAAAGTTTCGCTATGACTACTTTGCCACTATCTAATGCAACATTAATATTATAGTACACATACGTTTATTAATAAATGTAGCCAATTCCAAATAAAAAACTTATTTATTATATTTGTTACTTTAAGATAACGATACTAGCATAAAAAATAAATATTTCAATATATGTAAATATGTATATAAGATAAATGATAAAATACATTTCATTGTTTACGATGGACATGACTTACTGAAAATTTCGATAAAAAAATTTAAGTTTTATTCAATTCTCCTTAAGTCTTACCGCTTTGATGTGCCTCAGTTTCACTCATCATGCTATCGCCAGCCGATGAAGCTCTAGGAGATGCTCGACTTGCATCGAGGAAGGATGAATCCGAACCTAAATAGTACGATAAATTAGAAACTACAAGCTGACATGTAAAAATACAAGGTAGAATTTTTTGTGTGTGTTGCATAATTAAACATGTTGCGTGAATACAACAAAAATTACAAATTAATGAGATATATAATCTGAGATTTATGTGAAAATATTAAAAGCTGTAATTGTAATTATAATTAAATAAAAACCAGTGATTGTGCTTCTAATAGTAATAGTAACCATAATAAATATGCAGTAAATCACCTTTTGGTTGTAGTCCAGTTTGCTTTTCGGTGGCGCTATCTTCGGATTTTGCTCTTTCTTTCATTATTAAATCAACAGGTGATGGAGGAGGTGTCTTCGAAAATTTTGTCGCTAAATCTAAAAGAATATAATGGTGTAAGATATGTTAGATAAAATAGAATAATGTTATAATAAAATTAATTAAGCTCTAGAAAGGTAAAAAATGAGCGTAACTTGAATCTAGTTTCTTAGCAGACTACAAAGAATATGGTGTATATAATAAGCGTATAAGATTTTAAACTTTATTTACAATTTATTGCGTAATTGTCTAGAGCTCTTGGTTGGTTATTTATATTTGAGTCCGTTTTTATTTTGTCTTTTACGTTTCTCAATCTGTCCCGTTCCATAGTATGTAAATAATTTAAATATTCACGTACTATGACACGGAATAAATTAAAAAGTGTATATCGTATATTGAAATTACCGTGTGTTACATGGCTGGAATCTATTCTAATCAGAGCACCTTGAGAGGAAATGTCTTCTAATAAATTTGAACATCTTCTATTTAATTCTTTCATATCTGGTACTTCTTCCTTTTCACTTTTTTCTGCCTCGTCGTCAGCTTCTTCTGCTTCTTGTTTTTTTTCTTCGAATATGACTCTTTTCTTTTCTGTTATATGTAGTTCTTCCTTTAAGTGTGCACCTTTATCTTTAATTTCTTTGAGAAATTGGCCTTTCATATCGGCAATGTCCATTTCTGATACCTTAATTTTTTCAAAAGATTTTTCATCTTGCTCACTTAGTAATTTACTCTCTGTCATAACTGAAGTTTCTTGTGATGAGCTTGTTGAAATATGGGTGATCTTCGAGGTTGAACGCTCCTCATCTTCTAATTCTTTACTTCTTGTTAGTACATCTGATGCATCTGATGCTAATGTTTTTGATACATCAAATGAAGAATGTTCTTCAGAAAACGTTTTTTCATCAATCGATCTAGAAATTTCTTTAACACTGTCTATTGAAGCCTTGGAAAAATCTTTTGTTAAATCAACTGTTGAATCTTTGGATAATTCATTAGTTGCAAAATCTCTAGAAGTATCTTTACTATCTATTGAAGATTTAGAATAATCTTTGGTCAAGTCAAGAGATTTTTTCGACAAATCAGGAGTACCTCTTTCTTCGGTTTGATCATCCATCCTATATTCTTCTTTAATATCAACTGACGTTTTAGATGAATCTTTCACTAGGTCAGCTCCACTCATTCTAGATAAATCAGCTGACGTACCATCTTCTACAACTGATTTCTGGTCATCATCAGACGATTTGGTCAACGTTGATATTACAGTCGTTACTGAAGATTCAGTTGTTGATTTAGATACCAAATCATTACGTAAAATACTGTCTACAAAATGAGTTTTCTTAACAAATCTATCGCCTTTGTCTTCATCAGACTCACGAGGTACACTCGAACTTGGTACAAAATCTTGAGTTAAATCATTTTTGAAATCTGATGTAATATATGATGATTCAGATACTTCGGTATACTTGCCGTCATCTTCAAATTCAGCCTAGAACGTTTAAAATAAATAAAATTACTATTTTTATATCATATGAATGTAAACCTTGATATATCATATTTTTATGCTTACTTCTTTTTCTGGAAAATCATCAGCATCATCAAGTGAATCCGTTCGAATTTTTTTTATATCAAAACTAGAGGTCGGTAATTTCCCGTCAATATCAGAAGAAGGTTCTATTATTTCTAACACTTTAGCTTTGTCCATATCTGAAAATTATGATAAAAAATAAAGGAGCTTAAAAAGGTTTCTAGTAGGCATTTATCTGCTTAACCAATAACTCAATCAACAAATTCAAAATATCTCTGAAACCACTGAAAAATTACTTGGCATTTGTTATGCTCATGTGGGCCGAGTAGAACATGGAATATGCCACGTATAGTAGGGTTAATAGGGGGAACCTAATAAGACACTATGTTCCCCAATTTCCTGCCAGCTTTCGAGATATTACGTGAGGAATGGCAACGCTGAGTCTCGTTACCACAGAGTTAAGGTAACTTATAAATTATTAACTTAGTAATCAATCTTTTTCGGTGACAAAAGATTGATATAAAAAGCATAAAAAAATGTAGTAATAACATTTCGTTATAAAAATTATTACTATTATTAAATTATTTATTAAGAATACCTGATTCTGAATCTGTGTAAATTTGCTCCTCTACTTCATCAGGAGAACTCTGCACCGAAAAAGTTCTCACTTGCTTTTTTTTTGGCATTATTATTATTTCTCCACTGTCCTTAGAAAGAGATTTAATTAATCCTGGCCTTTCTTTACATATTCTTGCATCATCAGATGATATCAAAGATATTTTTGTAGTTTGAATATCATCGTTATCCTTATCATCAGATTTCTCTAAATATCCTTCTACAGTTTGCACAGCTTCTTCTATTATAGAATCAACAGAAACTTCGCCTTCTAATTCTTTTGGTGCTTCTTTTTCAACAGCACCCTCTTCAGATAAATCTAAGTCCTCCGAAGCTTGTTTTATTATTATTTCTATATTATCAGCCATTTGTTTCATAGCTGAATCAGATTTTTTCATTTCTTGTTTACTTTCTCTTTGTTTAGAACTATCAACAGTGGCATTATCTTTTTTATGTAAATCTTCATCCATTTCTATTTCAGATTCTGCTATTCTTTCTAAAGAAATCGCTGGGCTGATACATGAATGTCTTCTTTCTTCTTTTTGAGGAATTTTAGCATCGTAAAATCTTCTCTCTGTCTCTAATATTTCTTTATTAATACTTTTGATGTCTTTTTCAATAACAGGGCTGCGAGCTGCAGCTACAATAGTACCTTTTTGGAGTATGTCCTCAATTACAGGTTTCACTTGCTCAATTGTTATATCTTGAATATCTTCTGAAAATATCTCACTGATAGTTGTTACTTCATCATCAATTTTTACTTTAACGATTTCGGATTTATCTGTCTCAGTGTCTTGTGTGTCTTTTACTTCTACAGCCGAAAACCCTGATAATCTGTCTGGTTTTTCTATAACATGATCTTTTTTTATTTCAGATGCAGGTGGATCAATGATTGTAGTCTTTTCCTTTAGTATAACTGGCTCAGATATTTGACTTGACATTATTAAATCATCTTTTATCAATGTAGACTCTCTAATCGTACTAACATGAGTATCGCAAGATTTAGTTTTTTCAGATACCTTGGTAGATATACTCTCTTCGCCAGAAGGATATTTGGTTACTTCGGTGACTGTCGTTTTTATTTTTATCTGTCCATCAGGCATAGTAGTTTCTTCAGTAACAATTGTTGTTGTTATTTCTTCCCCTGTAGGACCTATCGTATGTTTAGTTTTAGTGGAAGTAGTTATATGTTTTTCATCATCAAGATCCTTTGATTTTAACAACACGCTTTGAAGTCTATCTTCTAAGAAAGAATCAATAGCCCCCGATGTACTTGATGTGATTATTTCTTCTTCTTCTTCTATTAATTCTATTTGCTCTGATATTTTTTTTGATATAGTTATTTTCCCAGACGGATATTTAGTTGTTTCAGTGACAGTTGTTTTAATAATATTTTCTCCCGTTGGCATTGTCGAAGTTTCGGTCAGAGTTTCTATAGTGATTTCTTCACCAGTAGGACCTGTAACAGTTTCTACTTTTGTTGATACTTTCTTATCGTCTGCAGTTGATTGAAGTGTTTCGGTATCTTTTATAATTTCTTTCTCTTGACTAACTGATTTTGTGGGAAGTTTTGTTGTTTCCATATAAGTTATAGTTTTATCGCTGGGAGCAATATCTAAGATAGTTTCACCTACACTTTCCTGAACGGTTTTAATTTTAGCAGTGGTAGCTTGAGCTTTTTTAATATCATCTTGTTTTATATCTATACTTGTACATTTTTGTTCCTTTTCGGAGGATTCAATTAAGCTCGTGGCAAAAGACTCCTTTTTGTGGCTTTTTATACTTTCTGATATTTTTGTAGACACCGTTTCTCTACCAGAAGGATGTACTATATTTTCAGTAACGGTTGTTTTTATTATTTCTTCTTCATGTGGCCCTATAGTAATATTGGTCACTGTAGTAATAGTAATTTTTTCACCTAAATCACCAGTTCTATATTCAGTTTTTGAGGTAGTTCTGTCATCTTCTTCAGATTTCTTATCAAGTTTCGACTCAATAGCTAAATCTTTAGCTATTATTGATGTTAGCATATCTCGGTCTCTTGTATCTGCTAAAGGCTCAGTAACTTCCTCCAAAGGCATGACAGACGATTTTTTTCTATGACTTCTGATACTTTCTGACACTTTTGTAGAAGTTGTCTCTTTCCCAGATGGATACAAAGTTTTTTCACTTACTGTGGTCCTAATTATTTCTTCTCCAGATGGACCTTCAGTAATATCTGTTACTGTAGTAATAGTAATTTTTTCACCTGAATCACCAGTTTTATATTCAGTGCTTGAGGTGGATTTCTCTTCTTGTGAATATTTTTTATCCTGATCGATTCTAAAGCTAATATCTGATTTGTGCACATCTACGTGTTTTTCAAGTAATAGTTCTGGTTCAGATATTACTTTAGTTTTTGAGGAATCATCATCTGTCGTTACAACCGTGACATCTTCTTTAGTTTTTTCAGTTTTACTTAGAATAATTTCAGTACCAAGTTCACGTTTAAGCTGTTCTTCACGTTCTTTAAGCAGGAATTGGCCGGTTATTTGCTTATCTGGCAAGGAACTGTAATTAAAGAAAATATAATAAATATTCGAAGCATTTAAACTTTCCAAATTTGTAACCTACTAAATATAATATTGATTACCTAATTTCTGCTATATGTGGTAATTTGTGAACATAGTCAGCAACGTGATCTTCAGGAAAACCTTCCACATCGTCTAATGAATCTCCATGGGACAGTTTAGCTATTTTGCTTTTTTCTGTTACTTTCGCTGAAAATGTATTAAGTAGTTTTGTCGAATTTATTGCACTTACATTTTATATAAAAGACACAAAATAAAAATATGTTTAAATTATAAAATAAATAAAGAATAAAAGGAAAATATATTTACTGGGGGATTTAGGCCTTTCTTCTTGTTTGCTCTCAACTTTCTCCTTTACAACATCGACGTGGGTACCCTGTGTTCCAATATCGTCTTCCGATTCTTCAAATGTATAGTCCCTTGATTCAGTAAGGCTATATGCATCAGAAAGACGTTTCTCATCTAGACGTAATTCGCTTACTGACCCTGATCCAACAGATGTAACTGATTGACGTTTGTCGGGTTCTATTACTAAAAAATAAGTTAAATAAAGTGTAATTCATACAACATAATATAAATACATTATTATATAATCTAAGAACAAATAAATAAAATACTTTTGTCTAAAGTGTCTCCTTTTGGTGTTGTACTCGCCTCGATTTCTTTGAACATTTCTGTCGCTGGCTTAATTAATTCTTTTTCTTTTTCAAATAATTGATCGTCTTTTATCGGTTCTTCTTCTGATGAAGTTTTTTTATCTGTGACGGCGTCCTCGGAGCTTATTTTATCTGAAATGCCTTCAGATGATTTTCGATCAGAAATTTCTATTTCCCTACTACTTTCAGATGAAATTTTATCTGACTGTTCATCTTTATCAGACGATCGATCTATTTCCTCAGCTTCTGTAACAAACATCTGGAATTCTTGTTTGGTGGGTGCTTTAACATCACCTAAGTCACTAATTTTTGTAATAGATACAGATTCCGTTCTTGAATGACGTTTGGGTGGCATCTTCTTAAATACAATTTCGGCTTCATCCAATTGTGTGGACGTGGAGTCAGAATCTGCTTTTTGTGATTCTAATACTTGGGTGTCCATTTTGATTGCAGTAAAACCGATACTTTCTTCGAATTTTTCATCGCCAAAAGCACTTCCTGAATCAGCTGTTCCCTCATATTCGGCACGCTCATCGAAATCAGAGGACGATATTTTAGCTTTGACGTCAGATTGATCAGATTTTAATGAATCCGCCTCTGAATGTCGTCTAGAGTCTGTATGGTCAGAGTCCTCCAATGAATCTGAATAAATACGTTTTGAAAAGAAACACTCTTGAACAGAATCATCTTCTGGAACTGTTTCGATAAATTGACGTGCTTTGGTACTTATAACTGGAGAGTCTTTCGTTAAAATCTATAATAATAATGCATAAATTAAAATATTAATAATTGTAAATATAGAAATATTCTACAGATACAGACCATNNNGGTTTATTTAATATTTTATAATTTTGTTCTGGTAACAAGGCTTAGCTCGGCGTTGAATTTCACCACTCAACACGCTATGTCTCGTGAAAAGTGGAGAATGGTCTGTCTTGAAAATGGGTAATCTTAACACTAGGTTCTCTGTGCTTATCCTGTACTCTGCGTGGTTATAGTGTGAAGTTAAAAAACAAAACAATACTCTAGAATTATAGAGTACAGTTTTTATTTACCTTTTCAGATTCCTTTGCTGTTAGTGAAGACATATGTACTTGAGCGCTGTGCTCAGTTTCAAACTTCAAAAATTCAAGGGTCTCACGACTTGCTTCATGAGTGACACGAGTAATTTTTTCTTCGCTAATTTTCTCTTCATCTATTTGTTTATCTAAAGGTCTGTGTGCAGGACTTAATCCCATTTGATCATCTAGGTCGGAAAATTGTGAGGCTTCATCCAAGGAATCACTTCTATGCTTAGATTCTTTTGAATATATCTGTAAAAAAAAACCTGCTTCACGCTGGGTAGGCGGAGGGAACCTCTTGTTAAGATACTCTATTACGGAACGCCACGCTTTGCCTTGACACCAGAGCAAAGAAATGAAAATATAACTTTAAGTAAATATTTCCTTTACTCGAGTGGAGATAGTCACAACTAGTCAATTTAACAGCACACCCTGCGCCACAGCTAGCTTCAATTTCTATAAAATATTAAAAAATAATTTTGTACATGATTAAATATGGCAGATATATGATTGCGGGCATTATTAATGCAATAGAAAAC